>JAHBCN010006561.1:0-48312 GCA_019359885.1 Listronotus oregonensis
CAAAACTAAGGGGTTTTTAAGTTTTTAACATTTTTAAAAAATTACTTTAAAAAAAACACAAACTTTATTAAAAGCAAAAAATTTTAAAACTAGTCTTGTGCACTTGGGCCTACCTGGTTTGGTATTACAAAAGTTTTAAATAATGCTAAATGAACAGAAAAAATTAAAAAATATTACAACCCTTCCATAAAACAATATAATTAATTGTTGAAGGTAAAAGTTTCTGATTAAAGCTGCACAGGTTTTGTTTTTAATATCACCAGATAGCTTAAACAACTACCTTTGATTTTACCATTTCGCCTGTTGACCAACAACAATTGGGAAAAATGTTTTAGAAAATTAAATATTAAGGGTTTTAAGTTTTTAACAGTTTGGAAATTTTACATTAACAAAAACAAACGTGCTATTAAAAGCAATGAAATTTGTATCTTGGTGATTGGGGCCCCCCCGGGAGGTTTCCAGGTAGAAAAGTGAAATAATTGTAAAGTAGCAACAGACAAAAAAAAGTATTAAACCCTACCATAAAACAATAGATTAATTGTTGCAAGTAAAAGTTTTGTTTTAAATCCCCTTTTTTCTTATACCAGATAGCTTAAAATTATCATCTCGCCTGTTGATAAACAACGATCTAGAAAAATGTATTAGATAATTAAATATTAAGAATTGGTAGGGTTTTTTTTAATTTTTTGTATATTTTACATTTTTTTTTAAATTTTTTTTGAAAATGAAGGGCCTAAAATTTCCTTTTTAAAAAAAGGGTAATCGACCATAAAAATTTAGTTTATATAACTAAAAAAATTTAAAAACATTAAAAAAAAAACTTTAAAGCAACATAATTCTATAGATCGGGGGAAAAACAATTTTTTCTTATGAAGTATTTTGGGGGTACCGTCTAAAAAGTAACCTGGTTCCAGGGTTTGAAAAATTTACACCTTCTATATTCCATCTCTTACTGCGTAATGTTAATAAAAAGAAATTGTAAATAATTGAAAATTCTTTAAAATGTAGTAAAATCATTTTTTAAAATAAAAAACCAAAAAAAAATTAAAAAAATACTGTTTTAAAATTTCCAAATCTGTTGGTTTTTTTTTTGTATCCCATTACAAATGTAAAAGCTTTTATGTAGATTTTGGGCAAAAGATGAGTGCAATCGAAAAATGAATATTTCACAATTTTTAACCAACCCCCAGCTACTTACTTTCAAATCTGCTGGTTTTTTAGTGTATCTTTACAAATTTAGCAGTTTATATAGTTTTTTTGGGGCAAAGGATGAGGCATTCTAAATAATATTACCGAATTTTTAACCCCACCCCAACTACTTATTTTCAAATCTGCTTTTTTTTTAGTTGTATCTTATTTTTAGGAAAATTTATATATAGATTTTGGGCAAAAAATGAGGCAATCGAAAAATGAATATTATACGAATTTTTAATCTTTTAGGCTACTTCCAAAGGAGGTTTTAATGTATTCCATTACAAATTTGGCAGCAATATGTAGTTTTGGTGCAAAAGATGAGGCAATCGAATAAATGAATATTATACGAATTTTCATCGTTCCCAGAGCTACGTATTCCAAATGGGGTTTTTTTTTGTTGTATTCCATTCCAATTTAAGCAGCTAATATTAGATTTTGCATGCAAAGAGAGTGCAATCAAAAATAAATAGTTGAATTTTCATCTCTCCAGAGCTACGTATTCCCCAAACTTTTTTAACTCTTCAAATCTGTGTTATTACAAAATTAGGCAGCTAATATGTAGATTTTTCGTGCGATAGATGAGTGCAATCAATAATAATATTATAGGGTTTTTTAAACGTTCTCAGAGCTACGTCTGTTGCCATCTTGAACAATCAAGGCCTTTCGTCATTACCCATACCCTTCCAAATGCCCCGTCAAATTCCTCTGATTGAATTATTTTAAGTTCAACCGTGACAATCGGGATTTTCAATTTTTTTTTTAAATAGTGTGACATGGAACCCCACCAAATATATATAGGGGTACCCCAAGGGAAAAACTTTGGTTAAAAAAACTTTTTTTTAAATTTAAAAAAATTGATTTTTTTGGTAGCTCTTTAGGGAAAAAAGGTTTTTTAAAAAAGAATATCCTTTATTTGTATTTTTTTTTAAATTTGATCCATTTTTATCGCCTCCCAAATTTCGCAAAATAGTCTGCATTTTTTGAAACTGGAGGATCAAAAATTTTTTGTATAACAAAAAGTGTTAGTGAGGAAATTTTAGCGGCCCCATCTTCTTTATGAAAAGTATTTTCTTACTTTGTCTGAGTTTTTTTTTCTCCGTTTTTTGGATCCCTTTGGTTTTTTTCATATTTGTTTATGATGTGGACCAGTATTAAGTTAAACACTACTCTAATTCTACAAATTTTAATTCTGGCATAGAATAAATAGCTACCGCAACTAGCCTTTTTGCTTTCAGTTTACTGGTTTAATTTTACTTTCCCCTTACTTTTTCGTATTGTAGTTTCATTTTAAATTTTTTACGAATTAAACAAAAAAAATTGCTTGTCACCGTGAAAACCCTTTTTATCGTGTATCGCACATAACGTTTCTGAGAACGAGGCTTCCAACCCAAAAATTACCCACTGTCTTTTACTTACCGTCCTTTTTGGATCGTTGAAAGATCATTTTAAAAAAAATAACTCAAACCCTATAAAAGAAATATTGTTTAAAAACGACACATAAACTATCACTCAATTTAATAGAATCAGACATGAAAATAGAGCTTTTTAAAAACCTAGATTTTAAAAACCCCAATATAAACATCAGTGGTGTGCCATAAGAGAAAAAAAAAAATAAATATGAATCTCCATGTTTAGTTATATTTTTTTTTTTAATTTTGCAATTTCACCCCCATGTTAAAACTTTCCAACCAAGTCTGGAAAAAATTACCATTAAAGTCCTCATCATATGGGTTTTTTTTTTGTTTTATTCGAAATTTAAATTTGGCATAATTTATGCCAAAAAAAGCGTAAAAAGGAAGTTTGCTTTGATACTTGATAGAGCGGGGAGGGAGGTAGAGCGGGGACGTCATTAATAGGGCCATTAAGAATAGACAACTGCCCAAAAAATTAACCAACCAACTTTTTTACATGCCTGCTTATTTGTGGTTTTAAGCAATAGATTATAAAATTAAATACAATGAAAGGGTCGGTTAACCTTTTTATTACGCCCCGGTTTAAGGCCATTTGAAGGTCAAGTAAAAAAAAAAACCCTTTTGGAAAAAAACGGGAAAAAATTCATGCATATGTTTTTGAGGTCGCTGAATCCGAATCCCCCATTTACATCTACCCCAAAAGATCCCCCAAGGTTTTTTTGAAGTGTTTTGGGGTAAAAATGTTAAGTACGATTCGAAAAATCTAAAAAAAAAAAGTATGCTTTCGAGGGCGAATCGGATTTTGCGGTCAGTTAACCCTTTTCATGATCGGTTCAAAGGGCATTTGAAAGACAAGTGGAGAAAAAAGCATAGCAAAAATCGGGGAAAAAACCATGGAAAGTGTGAATAAACGCCAGATTTAGATTCAGCGATTTCAAAAACATATCCCGGTTTTTTTTTTTTCTTCCCCAAAACCTAGTAAACCTAAGCCTACATAGTGCTTCGCAGTGGCACCACACATGTACGGTGTTTTTTCAGCCTCCGGCGAACCTCCCCCGGGCCCATTTGTTCCATGCTTGTTGAGTTTGCAATGTCCTATTAGTTGACCTACCGTTATCCTTACGACTTTACGACTGTGGTTCAGTAGGTCCGAGGTAAACTTTGGGCCCAGCAGGTCTTAATGAACTGCTTTGCCTGTCGTCCCGGTGTTTGTAACCACCAGCTTTGAAATATCGTCTACCCAGCTCTTAATACATGCTTTAAGGAGGCCTGCCGATATTCCCCGAATGGCTTAGGGCCTATCATTTCCATGGCTGATCCTCTTTTGGCTAGGTCGTCGGCCTCTTTGTTACCTGGTGGTCCTCTGGCCTGGTACCCATGCTACCATAAGTTTGTTTGAACCGACTTCATCCAGGGGTGTATACAGTCCCCCACTAGTTTGGTTTAACTTTTGGAGAACTGATGGCCTTCAGGGGCCCCTTGGCTGTCTGAGTAAATGACGATGTTTTTTCCTTTCTCCCTTTTTCTTTAATCACACGGCACAATGTATTATTACTGAGACTTCCGCTTGGAAAACCGTGGCTGTGACCCAAAACTTAAGGTTATCTTTTTCTAGGCTTTTCTCCATAGATCCAGCTCCTACTCCCTTGTTTCTTGGAGCCATCTGTATCCGATATGATCGGCTTTAATTGAGGGCCTTCTTTCCAGTCCTCCTAATCTGGTATGACATTCCTAAAGTGTCTGTTGAAGATGAAACGAGGGGTTGACCTGTCCGAGGGCATCTCAAACAATGAGCTCCTCTTGGTCCCCCTTATTTCCCATCTTAAGACCTTTAATGTCCTATAATTTGGGAGTTTGACCTCATTTGAGTCTATAGGTGGTACCGCGTTTACTTCTCCCTGTAAAATGTGGAGTGGGGCAGGTTTAGCAGCCTTCCAGGGCTGCGGTTGGTTGTTCTCATAGCTCCCGTGATGCATACGTTGCTACCTTTGCACACGAAGTTCCCCGGGTTTGCTACGGCCGGGACCCTTGCCCCCCAAGTAATGAGCCGGGGGGTTTTATGGGTCTTATTACCATTTTATACAACCCCCTTTCATTTTGGGGGTTAAAAACCCCCCAATTTTTTTCCAAAAAGCCTGCGACATCTCCCGGGGCGATTTTTGCCTTCTGAAAAATTTTTTGTTGGGGTGTTCCCCAGTTCATCTTCTGGTCAAAAATGCCCCCTAGATACTTGACCTCTTTTGAAAGGGAATTTTCCATTGAGCTTTGGGCATCTGAGTGCCCTTAGTGCTTTTTCGAATCAGGTTACTAGTATATTTTTTTTTAAAATTTTATTTCAATCGAGGCAGAAATTGATATTAAAGTCAAGTTATGGATAAAACCAATAATTAAATAAATCCCATATGATACCGACATGATTTATTGTCCCAAAGCCAACTGTATTATAAATTTTTTGTTTCCGACAGGGCTAATACATTATTTTAATATTAAAAATTATTCTTTAAGACTATTACTTACATTAACAATAAAGTTATCAGTTAAAAAAAAAATCTTGGTGGTTCATCATCATCTATCATTACCGCTGACTGTTTATAGGCTCTTTTTTTTGTTTCGGTTCGTCGGTGTCTGAGAATAGGTCGTCTAAATAATTAGAAATCTAAAAAAATAATGGTACAGTAATAAGGTTTTTACAAAAATAATATCAATAAAAAAAAATGACATTTACCGTCGTTCTGTAAATAGTATCCCTTAACCCCTGCAAACTAATCTAGATATTTTTTTTTTTTGGATCCTTGTAAACATAGGGATTAACATTAGGGGCACTGGGGAAATGCCCGGGCATTTTTTAAAAAAGTGCTTTGTGTTAAAATCATCTTTATATTATAATAAATACAAAAACCATTTTCATTATTAAGATTATGTTTATAATTATTATAAGTCGCAATTTTATAAAAAAAAAAGTTGAGTGTAAAAAAATTTTTATAAATTAACAGCGGAAAATTAAGGTCTGCAGGCACAGGGTATCTCGCGCCAAGTGCTCGTTTTAATATGGGGCGTAAGACTACGCGTTCTTTTTCTATCATATGTCATCATAACCTTAGCATACCGGTATTATGCATATAATACTAAAAATTTTTTTTGTTTTATTAATTATTAAATGTTTTTTAAATTAAAAAAATGTTCGCCTGCGCCTTTTTTTTTGATTCTAAGAGATTTTACTAATTTCGGTGGAATTTTTATTTCGAAGGGGAAAATTTTTTTCTAGTGACATAAAAAAACTTCTTGATTGTTCTTAGAATTTTTGAAAGATGAACGTGGTCAAATATAAGAAAAACTCCAAACTATTTATATAATTTTTTAAAACAGTATTTTTCTACAAGGAGCCTCCTTAATTTCGCGCAGTATTTTTGAAAGGTGTAAAGTGGTCCAAATATCGGTGTAATGATCGGGGTGAGTCGTGGGGAGGCTCCATTTTAATTCTTACGAGGAACTTCCTGAATATACAAAAAAACCCCTGAATTGCCTAATTTTTTTGAAAAAAATGGTTTAAATATTTTTAAAAAACACCTTTTTCTTTTCGAACAAATCAACCAATTTTAACATATTTGGGGACCATCGCCCATTTTTTTGAGGACATACATACATTCAAAGTAAAAATTTTCATAACTAAAATTTTCTTATCATACAGCTAAAAAAAAATTAATTATCAATATTACAACGAATTTGGCCTATTTTACTGTTACCATTGTTATAACTTTGACAACAGTGTTCGTTTTATCTCGATGGATGCCTGCCCGAGTAGGCGAGCGTCCAAAACTATCACCAAAAATCTAGCATTATTCTGTGCGTCTATAGTAAAAACTATAATTGTCTTCGTCTATACCTATGATTTATAAGCTTACTTACCAAAGAGTCAAGTTTTGATTCATCTTCTACTTCAGCAGCATTTTTTAAACTCTAAAAAGAAATAACGATAAAAAACCAAACAAAAAAACTTAGTCTGTCTGTTTAGTTTTTAAAAAATATTTAAAAAATATTGTTTTTTTTCAATAGCGATATTATCGTTGCCTTTTTTTAATGTTAAAGCTCCGAGGCACGATTCTGTAAGCAAATTTTTTTACATTCCTTTTCTCTATCTCTTTCAAGACAGTGACAAACTCATGAGTTACCTTTAAGGGCAACAAGGACATGTGATCCCTATTTTCCAGGCCCCATAAAAAAACCTTCCCATTGCATACGCCTCTCGAACCTTATGTAACGCAGGAGACTAAGTATCGACGATTGAACGCAAATTACTCGCCATTGTTTGGGGCCGTAAAACATTTTGACCTTATCTTTTCGGCAAGAAATTTACCCTCATTACCGATCATCGACCCCTAACTTTGGGTCTTTTCTATAAAGGACCCGGAACAGATTAGCTCGGTGGCGCCTAAAATTAGAAGAGTACGATTATAAGATCATATAAACCCGGAAAAATAAATAAAAATGCCGACGCTTTTTGAGAATAAAAAAATAAATTACTTTCAGGAATGCGCGAAATTCCAGTCAAAATATTCATTTACGTCACAAATGAAAACGACAAAATTAGGCATTGTACCAGCGGTTTACAACAAGTCACAATAGAAGAGCTTATATTTTCAGAATTCCAGCCCTGGTGGTCTATTCTCCAATCTTGAATACTCAGTCATCAAATTTTGGCGACATACCGCGTTATACATTGAGGACAGTTAACAAGGTTTATTTTCGCGAGAAGCGGTAACATGGGGGAAAGGGGTTTTTACGTCAGTATCTACGTCATTACTTTGTACCCAGTATCTACCCTATCCCATAGTCAGGAGGAGCATTTAATGGTTATGTAAAATTTAAATTTAAAATAATGGAGGACTCGCGGCTTTTCTATTGTTTTGGTTCTTTTTTTTTCATGGTTTAACAATTATTTGGATTGCAGTTTTTTTTTGGTTTATTAGTTAAATTTTCCCAAAAGGATGAATAAGTGCAATTATATTTAAATCAAAAGGGGGAAAAAATTTTCTTGTTTTATTGACTTGGAAACACAAACATTAATTAAATGAAAAATTTGGTTTATACATTATCTTTTCGACTTATTTCTTAACTCTCCAAAGACCTTACATTTAAATTTAAACTTAAAAATGTATTAAAAAATTGGGATGTAAGTTGACATACGTAAACCGTTTATTTTTTTTCGAAAAAGGCGGGTTAAACACGGTTAGAATGGTGGGGGAAAGAACTGCTATCAACCAGTAGTTAAAAACGGTAAGTCGCGAAAAAATCCTTAGTGTCGCATTCGACATCACTTTAATGTCGCTTAAAAATAATGCGCACCAAAAATTTGGATTCTCAAATGTCATTAGCTTTATTCGGGTTCGGTTAATTACTGTTTTAGTTAGTGTTAATTCTGAGTTCGGGTTTTTCTAGGACTACATTGGGACAGTTTTAGAACCGTCCATATCAGTCCGCACTCTGTTTTAAGAACTGTTTCTGGACTATTTGACGCATGCGTAAATTGATTAGTATTGAGGTTAGTTTTGTGGGAGTCGTGAATATTTTAATTTATTGAATTTTGTGTTTCGTTTCGCTTGTGACAATGAAATGGAACAGAGAAAAACTAAGGATTTTCTTAAGTAATGCATTAAGCTCATCTTCAACATCTGAAAGTGGTGATGATGTAAGAAACTACATTTCTTGTGGCATCTACTGTAGCAGAAGGTTTAAGAGATAATCTAAAATTAAGGATTATGTGGCTATGTTGTGGTTTATGATTATGACAAGGGTTTTTCAAAAGTCCGACAATACTGGAACTGTCAGAGAACGATTCTAAGTATTGGGCTATCGCGCATACAGTTCTGGGCCGTTCTCAAATAGTTCAAGAATCGTTCGTAAAAAGTAACCCGATTAAAGCTATTATCGACATTTTCTATTCGACATTTTTGCTAGTGGGTAGAATCTATTTAAGAAATGAATTTTCGTTTCTGGTTGTTATAACTAACATTTTTTAAAGGTTGTTTTGTTTTAATCGTAAAAAAATATCGGTAATTATTATTGATATAAAATTTATTATATCAATTTAGTTTTATACACAATATTGAGCAATGCAATATAAGAGATGATAAAAGTACAAATGTTGGTTTGCTGCCTGCCTGTTTGCCTGCTAATTATTTATTTTTTTTACATCGAGCAATACATATTAGAAATAATAAAGTACAAAAAGTTTGTAGGCCAATCAAATTTAATTTTTTATGGAGTTATACCTTACATTGTTACACGCTCTTTCCAAACTTTGAAGATAAACTAGCAAAGCATAGGGCTATTTAAATATGCGGGCAACTCGCGCCCTCTATGGGTTAGGCCGAAAACTTTTCATCTCATCCTCCTAAATTTTATGCAAGAAGCCCATTGATTACACCAGTTAAACTTGTAATAGTAAAAATTTATAAGTAAAAAATGATTCAACTTAAAAACTGATACTTACTGGGTCTAAATCCGCCTTTGTATTGATAGGTCCCGCTCTATTTAGTGTGTTTTCTTGTTTTTTTGCCTCTACCACCAATTTGTCTACGAAATTATGAAACTAAAAAGAAATAACAATTAAAAAATAAAATTAGGCGGTATTTTCTCTTTATATTACGAAATTCTTTAGGTTGAATGTCATTCTTCTAATTCTGTTTTTAATATGTGCCCATATTTAAGAAATGATGTAAAATTATTTCTTTTGAATCTAACTTTTTTTTTAGCAATGTTAAGAAAAAAATCGTTACACTTCTTCCTGTTACGCTCGACCGACACGGCTCCCGTAGGCGAGTGGAGGTAAGCCAAGGAAGTTTAAAGGTGTATGGAAGCCCAATACTGTAGAACAAAATTGTCCAGGCGTGCAGGGCAGCGGGAATCGGGGGATTGGCCCCGCGGAGTTTGCGCAATGAATAGTAGGTCAGAGCCGGACTTCCATAATTCTTTGTTACTATCTATAAAGTTGACATCATCAAATGTCAAATTCAAGCATTCACTGTTTTTTTTTGCACAAAATTGTTGGTTATTAAACGATACTACCATAGAATATTTAAAATTATTGTGTAATATTGGATTTTATATCATCTGATATAATATGGAAAGAAGCCTTCTATTTAAATAGTCGATATTTTTGTGAGTTTTGTATTTTTAGAAGCCTTCTATTTAAATGGTCGATATTTTTGTGAGTTTTGTATTTTTACCAAAAATCTTTGTAAATCAATAAAAACACGATTTTTTAAAATAAATTTCAAACATTGTATGATAGTTTCATGTACTTATCACCAATTTTGTGTTAAAAAAAAGGGTAAGACAGTGTAAATGAGTTTAATCTAATCCTAAGATTCTGGTTGTACATTAAAAAGTGAAAATTTTTATAACTGCTTTTTAGGCATATACTTTTCACTAATAACAAACATTCATGAGACATAATAGTGGTTAAAAATATTTAGTAACCTTTGGTACCTAGGTATCCATTGTAACAGTATCCGTTAAATATTATGTGTCTACAGTATGTCGAGCTAAAAAAGTTGATAATGTAAGTTTAAGAAACCAAAAATCTTTTCTTTTAAACAAATACAGAAAAAGCAAAAAGGAACTTTACATAAAATTTGTACTCTTTCATTCAATTAGAGGGACCTGTATATATTAAAATTTGCCTGGTCTGCCCAGTAATTAATAATTTTGATCCCTTAAAAGAATGTACTAAATTATTAAATGAAATAAAAGTACCTAAATGTAAACCTTATTTCTTTTTAATAATCCACAGAAATACACAAACATTGTGGAAATCATCTAAAAGATAGTTAAGATTGCCTTACTTTTCTCACTGCTATTTCCTATGAAATTTTCATTATTCTATTATTCATAATAAATATATTATTATTTTTTCGGTTACCTAACGTTACGTCTCATAAGAAGCACCTAATTTAAATATAAGAAATACTTACCTAAAGTAAAAAATGCCGGGTATGTTACCCCTGGATTTGCAAGACAAAACCATACAACCTCTAATCATTTTGTTACGATATTATAAGTAACAAACAATAAACACAAAATTATAGTCACAATTTAATAAACACCAATCACTAAAATAAGAAGGTTTTTATCAATCCAAAAAACTTCTTCAACCAAAAAATATAGGTACTCACACAAAGCAAAACAATCGAAACTAATACGGCGCAAAGGGCACAAACCACAAGAAAAATGACGAATGATGAGACGACGACGGTTGCAACGGCAAACGGTACAGCGCGGATATAGTTTCATACGCGCCGCGCGCGCCCTTGCACCAAAAACCTTAGACAACCTAAGATCAAAAACGGTACTACGACTCTCATAAAAGTATAATGTGTTGCCTAACTACCTGATTATCAGGTGTAAGTAGGGAACACATTAAATTATTTCGTGGAATTTTGTTATTGCGCAGAATCGGCGGGGCCAACTCTGACAGTTATTTTCATACTGGGCTGGACATTTTTTGATCGAATGGGCCATAGCATTGGGCTTCCATACACCTTTAAACTTCCCTGAGGTAAGCGCACTCGATGTCGCTGTGAATGTGTTAGTTCCCTTAGACTCGGGCCTCTATTTAAGCCTCTTAAATTACCTCACTTTAGGCATTTGTATGAAAAAGGGCTTCACCAAACTTAGATGTTCTATACTATTCGAAACGATTCCGACAGGTAGATTTTAAGGAATCCCAAAAATATTATTTTCAAAAATATGTTTTTTTAAAATAAGTTTTTAACGGCTTCATCGACCGATTCCGAAAACTAATCAGCTCTTGACCTCAAGATAACGCGTCAAACGCTACCAAACATGTCAAAATTGGTTGATTTGTTCGAGAGATACCGTTGTCGAAAAATTTAAAAGTGTTTTTTAATATTTAAACCACTTCACACCTTTCAAAAATTCTGGGCAAATTCATATTGATATTTTTGTTTTTTTTTATATTTGGCCCACTTTACATCCTTTAAAAACACTGTGCAAAATTCAGGAGGCTCTTTGTATCATCAGAAAAAATTCCGAGATAATTACACACATTGGACGCTCCCCTAAGACTGACCAAAAATTATTAAATCGATATTTTGGGGTTTTCTTATATTCGGACATCTTTCAAAAATTCTGAGCAAATTAGGATTATTTCTCATGTCACTGAAAATTCTCGTAAAATTTATTTGTAAATTGAAAACTAGCGGGAAGTTGCGGAATGGCCTGTTGGGTCAACCGTTTTACTAAGTATTATTAAGTGAAAAACCAGTCTCCGCCAGGCGAGAGACAATATTAGTAGCTCTGTCTCCGTAAAACGCCTTCCATACGGCTAACGGTAAAAAACTTTTTGCTCCATTTTTGCCCAGGGAAAATTCAAAAAAGGGGTTCTTAGGTTCTAGCCACTGCTAAAGACTACCACTGCCAAATTCATGATTTTAGCTCAAGCCAACTTCAGAATCAGTGGACAGACAAATAAATATATTATACCTACCTACATATAAATATTCACATTAGCAAATATATATATATTATATATATATATATATATATATATATATATATATATATATTTATATATATATATATATATATATATAAATATATATATTTATATTATATATCATATTAATAATATATATATTATAATATATTATATAAATCAATATATATATATTTTATTTATATCTATAATATTATCTATTAATATTTATTTATTTCTATGCTGCGAATCAATTAATGTGTTTATACGTGGAGATAGAATATTTAACTTTCTGATCTATGTTTTGGATAGAACAAAATTAAATAGTTTTACATCCGACAGTATTAAAACGAGTTCGGATGGGTGTACGTCGAATCAGCAAAAACGAGAATTGTTTGACAATAATTTGTTGAAAAATTATCACAAATATTAAGAAAGATTTTTGCTTGTCTTTTGCCACATTGGCTTGAAAAAAAGTAAATTCTAAAAAATAAATAAAAGGAAATTCTAAAAAATAAACTTAACGATAATTTTACAACAAAAATAAAAATAACTTTAAAGAACTAAAATTTATTTTAATAAGGGTTCGAATAATCCACCACTTTCTGCTAAACAATACCCAAACCTGTTGTAGAGATTTTGTCTCATATTCCTGAGCTGTTCAGGTGTAATTTGACCAGAAAGTTGAATTATTTTTCCCTTATTTCAACAAGGTTTCTAGCTCTTTCAAAACTGTGGCGATACACATTTTGTTTTAAATATCCCCAAAGAAAAAATCATTTGGGGATAAATCTGGCGATCTGGGGGCCACTTGATCGTACCACGTGAAGAAATAATTCTGTTATTAAATGTGGTTTCCAAATAATTTTGAACCTCACGTTTATTGTGAGCAGGGCAGCCGTCCTGCTGAAACCAAATCTCCTCGAAGTTAACAGGAAGTAATCGAACTGTCGGAATAATTTGATTTCGTAATAGATCCAAATATTTATCCCCTGTTAAATTTCCATTGATGAAAAATGGACCCACGACGTAGTCCCCAAAATACCCGTCAACATTGACTTTTTGTGGGTATTGTGTTCACAGGAATGCTCAGATGTTTATTTCTCCGAGACCAATACCTAACGGTGGATGGATTATGCTTACGATGCAATGAAAAGGTGGATTCATCCGTAAACAAAATGTTTTTAAAAATTTTCATTTGCATTTTGTCTTTCCATCATCATCTCGCAAAACTCCATCCGCTTAATATTGTCCTCGGGAAATAGTTCCTGAGTTATTTGTACTTTAAAACAACGGTAACCATTTCGTTTCAAAATATTCCGAACAGTTCTATCATTCAATTTAAACCCTGTTCAGCAATTTGTTTGCTTGAACAAGGATCACTGGTTTCAGCAGCAGCACAAACATGAATGTCCCTGTTTTGCCGAATTTCATTAACTGGTTTCTCACGTGGATGATCAATGTTTTTACATTTTCGACAATTTTGTATACAACCACATATTTCAAATTTTGTAATAATGCGGCTTATTGTCGATTGTGCCGGAACAGGTCTATTTTCATAAGCACAAATAAATAAATTTATTATTTCGTGATTAGAGTGACCCCAAAATACCACTTTAAAATTTGAATCTTTTCCTCCTTTTTAAGCATTTTAAAAAATTTAAAATTTTTCAGCTTATGGCCTAATGCGCGCCTAAATACTGCCCGCAAGCAAATGTACGAGAGCTGTGCGAGCCACGGGCAAATCCCACTAGCCAAACTAAAGCGCAAAGCGGTGACGTCTCCAGTCTAACAGTTAAATTAATTACAATTCATCGCGACGTTCTATTGAAACGTACACTGGTAGATTGGATTCACAGATACCTAAAAAATTAACATTAATTTCCCTATTATGCAGAATTATTTTCCAATACTGTATATATATATATATATATATATATATATATATATATATATATATATATATAATATTATATATATATATATATATATATATATATATATATATATATATAATATATATATATATATATATATATATATATATATATATATATATATATATATATATATATATCCATAACCATAACCATGCCGATTTATGTTGAATATAAAGTTAAATAAATTTTAACCGTCTTATTTTGAAACACAGTATCTGTAATTAATAAGTAATAGTATAAGTAATTTTTAACCTGATTTTTTTGAGTATTATTACTATTTCTAATCGTTTTTGGACTTAATCTGATGTGTTTTTTTCTTCAAATTATTTTTATTAAAGTATTTTGTATATACAAATTATTTTTTTATCAATTAGGTAGTAGATTCGAAGCAAAGAAAGTGGGAATTTTGGAGCCTCTTAAGTTGGACTGTAAAAGGATGCAGAAAAATGGCACTACGTGTTGCCGTGTTACTTGCCAACTTCTCGGAGCAGTAGCCGTGAAAATACCTATAAAAATTTGACATCTTCCCTACAGCCCGTCGATGGGTAGGAGAAGGAAGCTTTTCTGTAAGCGTGGGATTATTAATAAGTTATTAATTTATTAAAGCAGTTCTTTTCTCAGTGGAATCAAGGATGATAGGAGTTTTAGGAAACGCCATTCTCGAGACATGAGATCAATATATTAAAGATGGTCTGATTTGGAATACATACAGAGTGTACAGATTGAAAGAAGAGAAATACTTTCTGGCTCCAAAGAGAAATCCCAAGCTTTTTTAAAGCAGCTTAGGCTATGGATCTAATGTGTTTGTGTCAGTTAACGTTTTTCTTAAAAGTACCGCCAAAATGATTAAATGACTTTTTTTCGCGACACCGAACATGACTGTGTTTTGGAGCATTAAACTGGACAATATCCAGTCAAATCTGGTCTTCTGAAACAGCTATTTGCATTGACCTGTGCTTGTTTTCCAAATCAGGCTTAAAGGCTGGCTTGGAAAATTAAATATTAGAGTGAAGGGTACTATCGTCAGCAAAACTAATAATAGAATTAATTGTAAAAGAGAGAGAGAGAGAGAGATCGTGATTGCATTAATTTAGGCGATGACGTTACGATATTATAAGTAACAAACAATAGACACAAAATAATAGGGGGTTTTTATTAATCCAAAAAACTTTTGCGCCCACAAAATAAGATCACAAGGCAAACAATCGAAATTAATACAGCGCGACGCGTATGGTTTCATACACGCCGCGCCGTCGCCCACGAAAACGGGTCTCCGGCTCTTTTGAAAGTATAATGTGTTGCGTACTTACACACTGATTTATCAGTGTGTAGGTAGGCAACACAGTACAAAATTTCGTGGAATTTTGTTGCTGCGCAGAATCATAGTAGGCCCGACATTTTTTTGATCGAATAGGCCATAGAAATTTGAACTTTTACTTACGCCATCATTATCTGGTCTGCGTACAGTTGTTCCTAGGATATCGTTTTTAAGTTCTCCATTAAATTCTATGGACGATTCGTCTTCTCCTTCTTCTCCATCTTTTTCTTCTACCCCTTCTGCCAAGGCAGCTTTCTAAAAAATTTTAATTAATAAGCAATTCACCATTTACGAAGTCATCTATTTCAAAAAGTTGTTATTAGAAACTGGACAACAAAATATAAAGTATAAAATAAGGGTTGGACATAACATAAACAACAGTGGACTCCTTAGTAATTTTATTTCATATGTAGTTTTGCTCTTTGATTATTTATTCCTAAATTACGGGTGTTAATTTTTTTTTATCGTTTTAGTGCAATATCTTTCCAATGCTAGAAGATATAGGAACAAAATGTTGGCCAGAGCCTTTTTTAATGGTGCCTAATGACAGTAAAAAAATGACGGATGGTGGTTTAATGAGAAGACATTACTAAACTTACCAAACCTCGCAACATATCGTGTGTCCTCTTGCCTGCAGTTATAATTCCCAGAATATCCTGGAATAAAAGTAAATCTTTAAAATATATTACGTTTTTTTTTTGTTATTAATTATGGAAATTAATTTTCTATAATACAAAAATTATTTATTTATTTATTTATTAATAAACGAGAAACCCCATTAAAGAATTACAAATACAGATGGTTTTAAAAAATTCTAAAACTAAAAAAAAATAACATTCAGCAAATTTACAAATGGATAAATTCTGAGCATAAATCAATAAAATATACTTATAGGACAATCTCCAAACATAGATTAACAAAATAATAAAATATTAACAATATTAACAATTTAAACCTTTAATAAATTAAAACAGCCCAAATATATTTTTCTTAAATCTATTTAGTGAGCCCCCAAAGGGTCCAGAGATGGATGGTCATTTAAGTATTTTAAGGTTCTGGTCATAGGACCATATTTCCCATAGTTGGTGGCATAAAATTTAACTTCAAAAATGTCATTCCTTCTTAACAAGCGATCAGGTAATTTTATGAAGATCTGCTCCAGCAATGCTGGACAATCAATATACCCATTCAACAATTTATAGGCAAACAAGAGATCATTAATTATTCTTCTTTTTCTTAAAGTGTTTAAAGATAATTTATTATCTACATGTGCAAATCGAAATTGACAAAACCTTAAAAACTTTTCCTGCACTCTTTCGATGTTGTCTATATAAACATTATAATATGGGGACCATACTATGGATGCATACTCCAGTCGGGATCTCACTAGGGAGCAATAAAGAGTTTTCAAGGCAGACAAAGATAAGTCTCGGGCCAGTCTGAAAATAAAGCCCATCAACATCAATGCCTTAGAAACAACCAAAGAATAATGATCTCGAAAAGTAAACTTATCATCAAGAATTACCCTAAGATCCCTGACACTAGACAGAAATGACAGTTCCTGCCCCCCAATATGATAATGAGTACTGATTCTCGTTCAATTTCTGTAAAACCTAATGTAATTACATTTACTGGTGTTTAATAATAGGTAGTTAACCCTAGACCATTGAACAAAACTGTCAAGGTCCATCTGCAGTAGAGAACCATCATACTCAGACCTAACCACTCTATAAAGCTTCACATCATCCGCAAACAAAAGGAAGTGGCAGGACTTTAGATACTGACCTATGTCATTGACAAACAAGTTAAAAAGGAGTGGGGCACAGTGTCCTCCCTGGGGGACTCCAGATGTAACCGTTATTGATTTGGAAACAGACCCTTCAATCTTTACCCTTTGAGTGCGTCCAATAAGCATGCTCTGGATCCATCTTAAGGACAACTCATCAAAACCAGTTGCTCTCAGCTTTGCTAGAAGAAGGCGATGATTCACTCTATCGAACGCCTTGGAGAAATCTGTGTAGATAGCATCCATCTGATGCCCTTCTTCCAATACATTCAGAATTTCGTTCTCATACACAACCAAGTTAGTTGCTGATTGATCAGTGCATATTCTGGAATTCCATCCGGACCGCAATTTGTATTTTTAGACAGAGCGACAATCTTATTAAAAACATCAGAAACATTTCTATTTTTTAAAGTAACATCACATCTATTATTAAGAATGTAATCAGGCACTTGCACGTTACCATCAGAAATGTAAACAGTTTGAAAAATCTGCAAACAAATCTACTATGGATTGTTCATTATCTACCATATTTTGTTCGCTATCCAGAAAGACGACAACCATAGAAGGACATATTCCGACGAGTGAAACATAATTTAAAAACACACGGCTCTTTTACAAGGCCATGATCAAAAACTTATATTAAAGAAAATATGAAAAATGAAGACATAAGCTTGTTAGGATTTGTCGAGGCCATTATCAGATAAGAATGGTATTTCCTGTGATAGCTTTGAGTAGTAGTAGCTTAATTTTTATTAAAGTAAAAACTATTTAGGAGCGTTAAGCACTTTTTGTGCGTATTGAATGGAACTGAACCATCAGACTCAGCTATGCAACCCTTATGATGTAGTCGGGAACCTAACCAGATACTAAAAAATGACCAAATGCATGGTGTATTTGCTTTTTATGAATCGATTCTTTTATCGTCTCGAATTTGAAGACTTTTTAACAAGAGATTTTACTTCTGTCAAAAAACCCATCTTGATTGGTTAGAAAGTACCGATGTAAAAATTATTAATTTAGAAAATTAAATATTCAGATTTTTTTTTAATTTATAAAGTAAAACGTGGGACCCACACCAAATATACACACACTTTGGTACAGGTCAAATCCTTTTAAAATTTTCAAAAAAAAAATAATTTTTTTGGGTCCCAGTAAAAAATTGGACTTTCAAAGGCAAATCCCCTGCCCTATTGGTATTTTTTTCCTAAATTTAATTGAATTTTATTATCAATAGCAAATTTTGCAAAATTATCTATATTTTTCTAAAAACCATAGCTACTTGAAATTTTTTCACTAAACATGTTTTCTTATGTAAATATTCAGATGCCTCTAATTTAAAAAAAAAATGCATATATTTTTGTGAAATTTATGATTTAATAAGAAAATTTAATAAAAAAAAATACAAATAGAGAATTTGCTTTTAAACATCCGATATATTAAAAATTAGCAAAAGTAATGCCCATCTATAAAAGGGCGACCGCGGATCTATTGAGAACTATCGACCGGTTTCTAATTTGTCTATCTTTTCAAAAATCTTTGAGAAAATTTTTTATGACAAACTTATTCAATACTTTAAGACAAATAAACTGTTCTCTCTTTTTCAACATGGGTTTTTGGAAGGCAAATCGACTGAAACTGCCTTTTTTGAGGCACTAATTTCTAAAAAAAAGTTTAGATCAGGGATTCTACACGATAGGCATTTTTACGATTTAAGTAAGGCTTTTGACGTAATAGACAGTGAAATTCTAAAGGAAAAGCTTAAGTCTTATGGTATCTATGGCCTCCTTTGGAATGGATAATATCATAAAATAACAGATAGGCAACAATATGTCCAGCTTACTGCCAGGAACGGTGAATACGAAAACTTTGCCTATAAGTCTGACCTCTTTCTCTAAAATTTGGAGTACCCCAAGGGGGAATATTGTCTCCACTTCTTTTTAATATTTTGTAATGATCTTTCAGAACATCTGAGCAAAAATACCCGATGTGCATATCTGTCAGTTTGCAGATGACACTTCTATTGTAGTTAGGGATCGCTCATATCAGGGGCAGTTGAGACCGGAAATAAAGTATCAAAAGAGTTTTTACATGGTGCCAAGAAAATGGGCTGTTACTAAACGCAAATAAGTCAGTCGTTATCAATTTAAAAATAGTAACAAACTAGACAAAAACCCCTAAAGTTCGCTAAAAAAACCTAATCAAAATTCCATTAAAAACGAAGAAAATACAAAAATTTCTTCCCAAACATAGAAAGTAAACTTTCGTGGGACTTAAAATAGAACAACTAGCAAATAGTTTGGCAACATCGTGTTTTGTGGTAAATAATTTGGGAAAGCAGGTAAATAAACATGTAGTACTACTGTATATAAATGCGTGTCCAGAGCAGACTAGCATATGGTATCACTGCTTGGGGTTCTTCGTCAGGAATAAATAGATTACTACTTCTTCAAAAGCGTATGTTGAGATCTTTGGAGGGAGTCACCTTCCTGGATGCTGCTCCTCTATTTAAAAAGTATAAAGTTATGACCGTATATTCACTTTATTTCTATAAAATTTTGACTTTCTATAAAAAATACCAACACTATTTTCCTACTAACTCTCAGTTTAATGTTGGAATGCAAACGGGGTACCCCTGCAATTCTTAGTGTTATGAGACATAACAATGCATTTTTGAAAAGAGTTCATTGTATATGACTGTTAAGGCTTTTAACAGGCTACCTCAAAAGAATAAAATCTATAACAAATTTAAAAAATTTAAGTCAGTTATCAAAAATATATTTTTTGAAAACCCTTTGTATTCTCATTTGGATTACTTTAATCTAATATTAATATGAATAACATGCTTGTAGGATTTTATTTTCCTCTGGTGGCTTTTTTGTCTCTATGTCTCTTGTTCGTGTAATAATTTGTACAATGTATTTACGTTGTTTATTTTTATTTGTTATTGCATTTTTTTAATTGTAATTTTAAGTAAATAAATTTGGTTTTTTTAAATTTATTGTTATTAGGTTTAGTTAGTTTTTTTATTTGACGCATACTTTGTTCACAATAATGGAACTTATGTAATGAAGAATGGAAATAAATAAATAAATAAATAAATAGATATTTCCCTGAGGAGCACAAAAAACTTTTTTTCGCAAACTTCAAATAGTTATTTTTGTATCAAGGGCGTAAAATATCACTTTTACGCTTGCTGCTGAAAGTTATGCGGGGTTCACAATCAGCTGAAGGTGTAAATGTGCTTTACGCCAGAAGTGCAAACAACATTTTTTTTAAGACTGAAATTAATGACTAAGCATTTTCTGTACTTACTTTTTCTTTATTTTTGTTAACACTGGTATATCGAATTCTTTTGCTGATGTTACTACCAGTCAGTCAAATTGATTTAACAACTTTAAGTTACCAAAGAAATAATTACATGCGGTGTCAAAAAAGATGTCAAAAAATGGTTTTCAAATATCAATTATGAGCCGAAATAATTCAGAAATAGAGGAAGCTGCAGGGAAAGTCTGACTTCAGTTGTTTGCCAGAAAAGTCAAGATTAATTTATGAAATGGCATATGGTGATTTCATGAGATAGCTGACGCTGGAGGCGATTTATTGACTGTAAAGAGCCATGGAGGTTGGCACTCCTTGACTGTGGCCAAGGGTTATATTTTGAAAATAAAATTCAAATAGCCTAAACAATTATAAGTTCCAGCACCTCACACTCTTCTGGCAATTTCAATGTTACCACCAAAGAGATTGATATTATACAGCAAAAAGAATCGACAGAAGGAAATTTACCAGTTTTTAATGTTTGTTAAATTGTTAGTGTACTTTTAACCTAACGGTAAATAAATACCAAAAATTTACGCCCCACTTATTTAATTTTATTATTGTTTTGTACATTTATGAATGCAGGCAATTTTGTAACTTTTTTGCCCTAGGCAGTAAAAGTGCAATTTTATGCCCTCAAATGGGAGCGTAAAATTGTATTTTACGCCCGATCGTACAAAAATATTTTTTTTACAAAAGCCAATAGCCATCTGGTATATAGTTGGTGTGGGTTTAGATAAAACATTTTGAAAATCCTAGAGACGCCAATGTTTTTGACTTACCAAAGTGTTATCGATATCATTGTTGTACCGTCTTCTATCGTACCGTTCAGAGGAGTCCTGAAAATAAAAGTAAATAAATAATTATTTATTTACCGGTGTAATAATATTGGAACATTGCTTATTTTTACAAAATAAAAATTACTAATTTTTAACCGTACAGGGTGATCAGTTAAGGGTAGCGAGCGGCCATATCTCATAAGATATTGGTCGTATAGATTTGAGAAAAAAAAATCATGATAAAAGTCGCCAAGAGAAATTACTGGAAATTATTTTCAAGTTTGTCAAACGTCCGCTAGAGGGCGTAACAACCAACACCAAGTAGAAAAATGGAATTTTTATAGAATTTTGTCTAATGAAAGTATATCGATGATATCATTTTCATATTTACTGACCATTTCCCTACATTTTTTGTCTAAAACGTTTTGTTTTATCTATCAAAAAAAAAAGCGGTGGGAAGTTCAATTGTTTTTTTAAACAAACCAAGATTTCTCCCGTTTCTTTTGACTGATTTTAGCAAACTAAGGCTCATATGAAAGAGCATAATTTGCACTACAAAACGCTTATTTGGTTTTGAATTTTTAACTTTTGCTGTCGCCGCTAGATGGCGTGAACTGAAATGGTAGCAAATTTTTAAAACAAATGTAATGGTATATTAATTTTTATATATTTTAAAAGAAAATAAATTTCTCTATATTTAAATGAAAAGAATTTATTATCTACCTTTTTTTGAACCGTTTATATTAACCAAAATATAATTTTATTACATTAAAAAATGGCACACCACTGTTTTTTATCAAAATAAAAATCAGTTTTGTAATCTCTTATTAGTTGCTAACAAAAAGAACCTCTATTTTTTCGTTAGACAAACGGTTTTGGATTGAAAAAATAAAATAGGTTTTAGGTTTTTAAAATAATTTTGAACCTTATAATTATCATTGTAAACAGTATGTAAACCTATTTTATTTTTCAACCCAAAACCGTTTGTCTAACAAAAAAGTCAAGAGGTTCTTTTGTTAGCAACTAATAAAGATTACAAAACTGATTTTTTTTTTGATAAAAAACAGTGGCGTATTTTTAATTAAAAAATTATATTTTGGTGAATATAAACGGTTCAAAAAAGTTAGATAATAAATTATTTTCATTAAATTATAAGAAATTTGTCCTCTTTTAAAATATAAAAAAAAATTAATATACCAGTACATTTGTTTTTTTTGAAAAACTCAAAATTTGCTACCATTTCAGTTAACGCCATCTAGCTGCGACAGCAAAAGTCAAAAATTCAAAACCAAATAAGCGATTTGTAGTGCAAATTATTCTTTCATATGAGCCTAAGTTTGCTAACATCGGTCAAAAGAAACGGAGAAATCTTGGTTTGTTTAAAAAAACAATTGAACTTCCCCACCGCTTTATTTTAATAGATAGAACAAAACGTTTTAGACGAAAAATGTAGGAAATGGTCAGTAAATATGAAAATGATATCATCGATATGCTTTCATTAGACAAAATTCTAAAAATCCCATTTTCTACTTGGTGTTGGTTGTTACCCCGTCTAGCGGACGTTTGACAAACTCGAAAATAATTTCCAGCAATTTCTCTTGGCGACTTTTATCATGATTTTTTTTTCAAATCTATACGACCAATATCTTATGAGATATGGCCGCTCGCTACCTTAAACGATCACCCCGTACAATGTCGATAAATTGGTTTTAATATTTTTTTTGAAATTAATGCAAGGCAGGAACAGTTAGTACTAGGGTACGCATTTACCTTATAGGATATAGGATTCTTACCTCAGGGTTTCCAACGAAACTTGGCCTTGCTCTAATTGGTGGTGGAAAACGTTTCTGTAAAGTAAGAAAAAAATAAGTAAAAGTTGACGTGTCTGTACAGGGTCAATTACCGAGAGCACAGGGCAAAATGTGTAGCTTACCTTGTATTTAGGAAAAGTGTAAAATAGTCATGTTAAGTATTTTTCCCCTAGAATTTCAAAGAACACTATTTCAATTCAAATAGATATGTTAAGTTAATGAAAACATTATTTATCTGTTTGTACTTAAACGATCGTATTTATTTTTAGTTTAAACAGAATTAATTTAATTAATATACCTAAGAAATTTGCGATGTAAATTAGAAAATAGGAAAAGGTAGCAATACATATTTGAAATGCCAAAACACAAAATTTCAGTATTTAATTAAGGTTTTGCTTTTGTTAATATTTTTAATGCTGATTGACAAACATTTAACTGAATATTAGTCTGTTGCCTTACTGAAATATTTAATACTAAAATTGGGACTTAAGTCTGACATCCCCAAACATTCAACTACGCCTTTACCCACCTCCTTGACCTTTTAACCACCCACCAAAGCCTGCATGGCATATGACTTCGACTACATTATTAAATACAGGGTGTAAAAAGTTTAATGCTCACGATTGTAATGGACGATAGTGAAGCTTAAA
This sequence comes from Listronotus oregonensis, assembly GCA_019359885.1. NCBI lineage: Eukaryota > Metazoa > Arthropoda > Insecta > Coleoptera > Curculionidae > Listronotus > Listronotus oregonensis. The sequence goes on from JAHBCN010006561.1 coordinate 23,705, forward strand.
TCAAGTCAAAAAAGCCAAAAAGACATGGTTTAAAAGTTAATTGTTTTCGAAATATTATTTTTTAGAGTTTAAACAATTTGGCAACATCGCACCCGCTTCATCACATCGAGTCGAACGTCGAACGTTTTTTGCGGGGCTTTACATATTTACACTTTTTTTTAAAAGAGATGTTTAGTTACATAGTGCATATCCCTGGACCACACAAGGAATATGGGGAAAAATTTCTTTTAGAAATATTTTTTTATTTATTTTTTTAATTAAAAATTATTAGTATTTGTTGTTACTGTAACATAATTGTAAATAAAAATTTATAAATAAAATAATAATTTCCGAAAGAATTTTTTCCCATATTCCTTGTGTGGTCCAGGGATATGCAATTAAGAGGACTTAATTTTTTTCTCAAAAATTAAGCAAGGTACCAAAAAAAATTTGAAAGACAAGAAAGTTGTATTTCTATTTGCTTTATCCAAAGAACATAATAAAACTGCCCAAAAGTCAGTGGCATAATTTTTTTTGTTACAAATATTTGTTCAGATCCCACTCATGACTCCACTGGACTTAATAAATTTAATCAAGTTAGGGCTAAAATAAGCTCCCTAATGTTATAAACACCATCGCCAAATTAAAATAAATTTAGGTATAGGATATTTAAGATATTTACAAAAAAACATTTTTTTTAAATTTTAACACCCTTTATATTGAAAACGAAGAATTTGCGGACCCATGTATATATGGAATTTTTGTCTTAAAATCCTTTAAAGAATCGTCTGTTGAATTTATGGTACATACTTAATCCACACCCTGAATATTTTAGCAGTTTTGCAATTTTACACTAATTTATTCAGAAAAAATATTTGCCGAGAACCCATCTCTCCCCCACTTCTCCCACACTTGAGATTAGGTGAGATTATCCCCCTAAATTCCTTACATAATTAATGACTATTTAAAAACCACTTAGGCCCACTTTTACAATATAAGGTTATCATTAACCTTAGTTTAATTAGCTTGGCATTTAACCCAAGATTAATGATAAACACATATTGTGGAAGTAGGCCTTACTGTAGTAAGTAACCTCGAAATGGTAAATCGTTCAAATTTATTGGAATTATAAACTTAACTTACGTAGAAATCATTTAGTTCATTATCCCGAGGAGACTGGTAGGTCCCTCTGCTGTAGGGGTTATTGGAAAACTGTAAAAGAAAATCTTTTTTATGTTATGAATTTTTATATATTGCTTTTTAGGATCAAAACATTTGGCGTTGAAGAACCATTAGCATATGGATTAAATATCGTACAGGGTGGTCCAACAAGGAATGAACCAATCCATATTTGTGGCCTTCCTCAAATTGTAAAAATAAGTAAAATAGCTGTCTTATGCATCTTTTTTGGTAGAATCTAAAGAAATCTAGGAGCACGGTATGCGCCAGCCCAAGTCTGACACATAGAGTCCGTACATTACATGAAACGTTTTAGCGTATTTTGCCCCTATTATAACTTCGTTATCGTTTTCTATATAGATATGATATTAAGTATATAAATTCACTTAAGTACTCTAATTACCTGAGAAAAAATTGAAAAAGTTGTGTCAAATAGTTTCTGAGATATTCGATTTTGAAATCGTCCATTTTGCTACTAACTGACAAGCTTACTCATTAACTCATCAAAATTAAGGAGCAGTTCCCGAGGGAGTAGAAACTTGAAATTTAATATGTAAGTAGGTTATAGGACACAAGTAAAGGACAAATTTGGAAAACTGCACATTTTTACTCGGAACGCCCCAAAACAGGGGCCGTAACCTCGTGCTGTTGTTTTGGCCACACCAAGGGCAGGTTCTGGTCCAAAGTATGGTGTGGATGATCCCTGTCTCGGTAGTTCTATTCCCGAATGCCCCGGTGCCTACAGGAGAGTTACCCTGTTGCGTTCTTCCAGGACTTCCAGTTCTTTTTGGCACTCCCATGTCAGCTTGAACGTTACCTTGGAATTTTTAGTGCTTAGCTCTCTGTTATTAGCCGTTTTGTTGTTTTTTTGCACAGTGCAGTAAAGCATATATTTCCATTTGAAATACAGAACTGTGTGTTGCTGGTGGAATGGAGAATTGTGAGTTCCTCATTTTACTGTACACGCCAGCTCCAGATTCCTCCTCTTTTTTGGAACTATCTGTATATCAGATGATGTCTCTAAACGTGCTGGGGAGATCGGGTTGTTGCCAATCACTTCGATCTGGAATTTTTACCTCGAAGTTTTTGTTAAATGAATATTTGGGAATCATCTGGTCTGTTCTCACGTTCAAGATGTTGTTTCCAACCCAAATTTTTATTTCGTTATGTCCCAAACTAGCGTAGAGACCAGTTGGTTTCTGTTGCAGTTGGGAATAGCCCATTTTTTCCTCTCCCATCACTATGAGGTTAAATGGTGGAAGGTCCAGGAGACACTCCATGGCTGCTCTTGGAGTTGTTTTGATTGCTCCTGTTATGGGGGTGTCTTAGAAGTTTGAGAGAGATTCTACTAAAAACAATCATGTAAAATAAGGGCCAAGATCTAACATAAGACCAAGTTCTATTTTCACTTGGCAAGTTTTTCACTCAAGTGCCAAGTCAAAAAAGAACTAGGTCTAATTTTAAATCTCAGTACTTTGAGAGGCCAAGATTTTTGGACCGAATGTTCATTATAACGGCTATAGACTTTGTGTGTAAAGTAATTTAATTCCTAAAGCTACTGACTTTATATACCAGGGTAGAGTATCCACTCGTGACGGGGTTGGGTGCTGTTAAGCGTGAGGTCAGAATGCCAGCATTGGTGCGCTTTATGGATAGTTCTCAAAAAGCCCGATAATAACAAGACAGTTGTTTGATGATGCCATGGCTATTCCCACAAGTACTACAAGAAACTGAAGAATTTTCTGAACGTAAGTAGAGCCCGATGTGTTCAGGAAATCTCTCAAGCCAGGCCCGCGCCGTTTGTCCTCTGAGTATTTTCGAAATGTTTGTGAGTACCTCATAAGTAGCATTTGGGAAAGGTTTTTAATAAGTGAAGCAGCATAAGTGAGCAGATATATCAATAAGGACCATTGAAGTATTTGGGGTCACCATTCTGTCAAGAAGATTATCTTATGAAAGTTTGCATGTAACAGTGTTGCCGATGTGATAAATAATTATCACTCTTGGGTATAATTTCTACTTAAGCCTTTATAGCTATGTGCACTGCAATGCGTCATCGTAGCTGACACTAGATTAAAATAACAACTCGATTTGTGCATCTTTGCTAGTGCTAGATTTATTTGTGTAATATAGAATTATTATAAATATTATTCTAAAATAGTATTTATACCTGTGGAGGATATGGAGGAGGTCTTGCAATGTAGCTGGGTCTTCGATTTGGTCCTGGATATAAAGGCACTGGTCTTCCCTGTAAACATGTCCAATAAAGAATTAATAAATAAATAAAATTTACTTATAATCATGGCACATACAAACAAGGTATGATACACAGGCGTTTCAAAGTCATTCGGGAAGTAGGGGATACTGGGGTAATAGGAACTTGAGGTGATAAGAACCGCCCCCTATATCTGGTGTTTGAATAGTTTTATTTACTCAAGACAAATTGTGTGTGTAAGGCTATTCTAGGTGTTATCAGAATAATTTGTAGTATGAGATTTAAGCAATGATTTCAAAAGGCCCTAGAAACATAATTCGGTCATAAGGCTATGGCTACAAGATTTTAGGTGCATAATGTAAAAATTTTGTTTTTTACTGTAGATCACAATTAATATGTGTTGTTTATTTATTCCCTCCTACTTAAAAATGTACAGAGACTATTCTATATATTTTTTAATAAATAATAGTCATATTAAAATTTTTGTTTCTCTAATTTACCTGCTTCTCTGACCTATAATTCATAAAAAAAGACTTCGATAATAAAACTTTTTTTTTGATGAATTTTTGAAAAAATAATTTTTTATTTTTAAAACATAACATTAACTCTAATATAAGTGATAAGGTAGCAGTTCTTGTATCTTAATTTTTGCGTAACAAATTGTTAAATATAATCCATTGAAATACCGCAACAACTAACAATTAAGTGACCCATCTCCTAAACGGATTGTCCGATTAAACTTTTTTTTTAGGGTAATAGGAACATTTAAGAAATAGTTATTAAGCAGCAACTTACCCACAACAACTTGCCTCTGCGATTCAATTGCAAAATGCTACCAACTGTTCTTTTACAATTGATGTTGTTAATAATAATAAGTAGTAATGGTAAAAATAAATATTATCTAATGGTTGTTTAGACTTTTTCCACACACTCGTAGAAAAAATGTTGTATCTAACACGTACGGAAAGTGTCTTTTCCACCCTTGACGGCTTACCCGAACTCTGCTTCGCGTAGTTCGTGTAACTGCCGTCGCGTGCGGAACAGTATCACTTCCCGCACTTGTAGGTACAACATTTTTTCTACGAGTGTGTGGAAAAGGAAAACAAAAAAAGAACCATTAGATAATATTTATTTTTACCATTACTACTTATTATTATTAACAACATTAATTGTAAAAGAACAGTTGGTAGCATTTTGCAAATGAATCGCAGAGGCAATTTGTTGTGGGTAAGTTGCGGAGATGGAGATTGCCGTTGAGGTGCAATTGAACCGGTCGTCGTTACAGGTAACAGAGACACATTGTTGCTTCCTAGAAGACGGTACAATGGGCCTTGAGTGCGTTTTGCTGTGTTCAAAGGTAGATGAATTTTGGGATAATATTTTGTTTGAAACTTGTAGAGCTTTCTAGGTAGCCTTCTGCAACAGATGATGACTTCCAACCTCCAAGTCTTTTAATATTCGTTATGCCTTCACCAGAATTAGCTAACATTGTAGCTAAGGAACGGCGAAAGCTATGTCCCGTGTAAAGTTCTGGGTTTGGAAGACGTAAATAGGCAGCTATTTCAGAGGGCATCTTGCCAAAAGTATTTATTCCTATGCACTGGACAGTACAAGCCAATTTTTTGTAAGTAACAAAAAACCTTCTGTTTGGTGTTTTGGGCTTTCGTAAACTGGAATTCTTTCTATACCAAGCTAGATATTTTCCATTTTCAATTTCCTCGGAAATGACAAAACTTCGGCTAGAATGATTTTTGGAGTCTGGAATATTTACAATTAAAAGATTCCCCTTATCGTCAATATCATCAATGCTAATTTTCATTAATTCTTCTTGACGACACGCACCAGCTAGTCCGAAAATTGTAGCTACCTTCATCGCTAGATAGACATCATTTGGAGCATCATTAATAAATTTTGCTATTTCATCTTTCGAGAAAATTTTGGCCTTCTTGGGTCTAAATCCCACATTTTGCTTCTTCAAAAATGATGTAACTTTGAAATATTTGCTTAAATCCATGTTCTTTTCGATCTTAATGACACTTTTAAACATGGAATACCTTGACCATAAGGTATTGGGTTTACAGGTTTTAGCAAGTTCCGCGAAATATGCCATAAAAACTTCTTCTTTCATACTTTTGATTTTTTTCTCGCCACACCAGCTTGTAAATCCTGTATATTCTTTCTCGTACCTGTGCCTTGACTTGGACGGCAACAAATCTAAATTTGCTATTTCGGCTGCTTTGAAAATGGATTTAGGTACCTAATTCCTCGTCAGAAGACTCCATGGAAACGTTTTTTATTCAAAATCGACGATACTGATCAGAATGTACTAAAGACACTTTTAATTATCGATGACTTTTAATGACTTTGATCTTTTATAATATGGACACCGGCACCGGTCAAAACTAAAAATCTAACAAGCAAGTTAATATATACCAGGATGTTTGAAACAATGTTATTTCATACACAATTTAATACAAATATTAATTTTTAGTGAATATTTCGTTGATTTTACACCCAATTTGTACAAATAAAAGAATACTATGCCAATAATAGAATTATACTAAGTCAAACTTTAAAATTAAAAACATTTTAAGTACCTGTTTAAGTGGGAAATTTGCAAGGGTTTACTTTTCCGCACTAGTGCGGAAAAGTGACACTTTCCAAACTAACTTGCGTGCAAAAAAGTGCTGCTTTCCACACGATAGTAGAAAAAAGGTCTTATTATGCCAGGACTGCATAAATACGAAATATACAGCTTAACACATGCAAGTTCTTATTACCCCAGTAGGGATAATAAAAACATTTATATGTGGTAATAAGAACTTGCATTTTTCTCTTTAAATTAAAATGATGTATTCATATATGTCCTTTCTTCCTACAAAGGAAGGATTCAGCATGTAGCTTCTGCAACAAAATCCCTGGTATCACTTATATTTTTTAATAATATCTTACCAAAATAAAATCACCGAAATTTTTAACCTTATTACCCCAGCGTCCCCTAGATATAACAAAATAAATTTTACATTCTCATTGCTACTTTTTCTGTTCTACAAGACAGTGTTATTAGATTTTTAACCGACGTTTTGTCTTCGACCTGCCATCATCAACTTCGTTTTTTAAGCGACCCTGGATTTTTTATTACGTATTTTAAGAGCTTCTAAGATTCCAAAACCAATGATGTTTCGCACTTATTCAAATTCATATTAATGGCAATTTTCATAAGAATCCAGGTGTTAGAGAAAGATAGAGAATAGATTTTTGGTGGGAAAACATTAAAATGATTTTACCGAATAAGTGTTATACATCATTGGTTTTGGGGTCCAAAAAACTCTCAAAATACGTAATAAAAAATCCAGGGCCGTATTTAAAAAAACAATGATGATGGCAGCTCGAAGACAAACCGTCGGTGTGTAAATCTAATAACACAGTCTTGTAGAACAGAAAAAGTAGGAATAAGAATGTAAAATTTAGTTTGTTATATCTATTTAAATAGAGTAATAAAAAAATAAATGAAATCGCGAATATTCGGTTTTTTTTTCCAAAAATCTTCGGAAGTTTTTAAAATTTTTAAACTTTTAAGATGGTATTTTGATCAGCATCAAGTCGCGCAACTTTGCCTTCATTTAATCGATCTCATATCCCATCAAAGATACCAATGAGAAGAATTTGGGACACCCTGTACAGGAGCAGAGATATTTAGTGTATAAATAGAGTTGGGACACTTTGTATTTGACTTCTCACCATCAGATGCATGTGCTTGTCGTTAGTTGTAGCATCTGTATCTTGGAATTAACTCCACTTCTTTATCTATCTCTTTTGCGCTTATAAACTTCGTTTCACGAGGGTTTGTACTTTCGTCATCAATTGCCTTACCTTTTTTAACAAATTAAAAAGGTCAAAAACAGACTGAAACAAATTAATGACGTCAAAAAGGTTGGTCGTTTCTTAAAATCAAAATGGCTGCCGTTCAACAGCTGATTTTTTAAAGCTACAATAATAATATTCTAAAATATGGGTTATGAAATTATGTCAAAAAATTGTTTTGTCAAAAGTAACGTCAGATTTTATTTTTATTTTCGTATTTTTATTGTGTAAAATGCCTCGACGGTATTCAGAAGGTGAACAAAATATGGTTTTATACCTTATTGACTATTTCACACAGGAGAGAGATGCAGGAATTAACCTGTTACCACTTACTGCAGTTTTAGAGGTAAGTAGATTTGTTTATTCTTGTGGTTTGTTATTGACAAGAATAACGTTAAGTCTAGATATTTTTAGGCTAAGATAAAGCGAATCTTGAATCCGCCGATAACGCTGGTCCAATCGAATTTCTGATTTAAGCTTAGCTTCACCTTAAGAAAATTTTATTGGTGCAATCGGATCATGATGAATTTAAAATTTTATTAGAAAACAATTCTGAACGTGCTCTAAAGAGCGCTTTGAAACGTACTTGCATCAATATTGCCTAACTTTAATTAAAAATGTGAACAGCATTGAATTTATATGAATTAGCTACGACAAACCTTTTTTCCAAATCATGACGTCATTGATGACGTAAGTACAAACCCTCGTGAAACGTTCTATATCTTATTAGCCGAACGGTGGTGTCGGTGGTCGATAGAATCACGTATGAATAGAACACCGTAGTCTAGGATTTTTTTAGATTATTACTAATAATAAATGGATTAATACCTGGGGTGGATATCTTCCAGACATTGTTGGATAGATTTGATTCCGTGGTGGTGATGGTGGAAGGTATGTCTGCCTCTGAAACTTAAAATCAAAATATACAATATAGACATAATAAAAAGCAAAACACAATTTGCAGGAGTATATTGTATTAGGATCAAAATGTTTTTAATTTTTACTTGCTTAGTGATCCGATATAAAAAAGTGAAATTTTATAAAAGTAATATCATCAGTTAACATTTCTTTTAAAATAATAAAAAAAAAAGCTTAAAAGTGCTTTCTATAAATTTAAAGAAATATATTAAAAACAATAACCTAAAATTATAAAACGAAAACAACATGTTTAAACTTAAAAGGTTTCCTAGAAATTAACAGAAAATGTATTCTTGGATAGAAAAAAATAACATTTTAATAATTAAAAGAAATATTTGTGTTTATTTATTTTTTGGTTTTTAGCTGCATCCAGAAGTCGTTCGTTGCCTTTAATTGTCTGATAAAACTCTAAGCAGCTTTTCTCTAAATTAGCGGAGAAAAGCAGTTCAGATTGTATTAATTCTAACTAGTCTAGGAAACAAACCATTTTGCCTTGCAATTTTTGCAAAATGCCTAGAATGACTTGAAATTTTGACAGTAGGTAGGGTATAGTCGAAGGATCAAAATCTATATCATGCCCAAGGGCGCCTTTACCTTGGGGGTGGTTGCCAAACCATCTCGGGGGTGAAATTTTTTATATATTTTGAATGCAGGGAATCAATAGAAAAATGATTTCAAAGCAAAACATGTTATAAGCATTTTTTTTTGTAAAATGCATGCTTTTCGAGTTATTCGCGATCGAAAGTCGGAGTTTTTCGTCGATAAAATCAACGTTTTTAATCGTTTTTTTGCCAATAACTCGGTAAGTATGCATTTTATCAAAAAACTGCAAATAACAAAATTGTAGCTTTAAAAAAACGAATAAAATATATTTTTTTGTAATTGCTGTGGGACCAATACAAACCAAGTTTTGGTTTGTTAAATGTTAGATGTTACTCATCAAACACAAAATTTCAGAGTTTCACAGGCAAATAAGGCAAAATCTATGTATTTTTCGAGAAAAACTAATAATAATTTTTTTAAAGCATTTGCAAAGACCTTTTTTTTAAAAAAAAGGTATGTATCATAAAAATTGAGTGAGTTATGATTAAAATAAGGTTAGAGCAAAATTTTTTGAGTGCAAAAATCTTCTAAAACAACCTTTTAATTACCTCCCTAATTAAAATGAGTCGTAGCCCTTTTTCAATTCCCTTTATCTATGTATCATAGATACATTCTAAAATTTCAGGCGGTTTAAATTGCTTAATTTAAAAAAAATGAAGCTGCAAGTGAAAATAAAATTTCAGAATTTTAATAAAAAATGCCCTTTTCTTTCTAATATCACAAAAAATAAAAAAGATATTTAAAAATTACCAAGGTATCAAATTTTAGCTTTTTGAATTACAAAAAAAATGCTTTTTTAAAATTTACTCCATGACGGAAATTAAGTGGTATGACGGCTTAAAACCTTGTTAGCTTTAAACTCACCCCTTTAAAAAATAAGGGTTTTAAACAGTTTTAATATATAGGACCCTTAAAAAAAACAATTTTCTGAATCAAACTTGGGATTGCTTTTAAGGGTTGAAATACTTCAACTAATATTTTAAAGATTAAACATTTATTATTCGAATTTTTTTAGCCAAGTTTTACTTGATTTAAGCTTTAATATGAATGTGAAGTAAGTTTTGAAGGTTTTAGTAATAAGGGTAGTTTTCACCCTCTAAAAAAAAAGCGCCTATCGGCGTAATGCACACTTTAAGGGTGAGTCGAACTTAATTCCAACTTTTTATGCGATTCGATGCATTTTTTTAAAAATCCACGGTTTTGTACTATTTTTTGCATTGTAATGTTGTAGGGGGTAGATTTTTAAGGATTAAAAAATTGCAACATTAAATTAGTAATACTTTTGAGCAGTCGCATTTTTTTATTACAACTCTGTGACAATATGTTAATTTTTCTAGGGTAAACAATTTTTTTAATTAAATCATAATAAGGGTTGATTTTCAAGGGTTAAAATATATTAAATAATGTTTTAAAGAATTAAATAAACTGCTGGACACTCGAAGTGCATAACCTAATTTTTTGGGGTATTTTTAAGGTTCGATATTTTAATAATGGTAAACGATATTAAAATGCGGTTTTCGATGTTAGCTTGCCCAGGGCGTGTAGATTATATCCTTGGCTGAAGGATCGTCAGGTGTGACCGAAAAAGGTTTGTACAGGGTGTAAACTAAAACACTGTATTTTTTACAAAATTTTATCTAAGGTTATTTTTTACAAAACGCATAATTATAAATTCCTATATACACTAGAATAATCTTTAATTAAATACAAAAAAACAGTTTCTTGTTTTTTTAAATTCCTCTCTTTTTTTTGGGATATACAGGGTATATTCGAAAATATTGACATGAAGAAACAAAAAAATTCCTAATTTATTAGTGACAGTCCAAATCAAACTCGTTGGGGCAATTTTTTTATTATCTCTAATGTCCCCATCAGGAAAAAATACAATTACAACATACAGGAGTGTGAAAACGTTTACATAGGGTTTTATTTCTAAAATTTTATGATTTTGCATATTTTTATGCATTGAACATTCAGAGCTAGAGAAATTTTATTAAAATGTAATTTATTTTGATTTCGTTACATGATTTACCTTAATTAGACTCTTTTACCGAAACGGTTTTTTGCATTCCACCCTAACCTAAGAATATTGTAGAGTATTTTTTAAATCCACTTGACTTTTTAGAACTGAATGATTATTATAAGCAAATTATAGCATTATAACGCCTATAAAACGGTGACTGGTACTAGTGGTAGGGTTTTATTGGATTTTTTTATTTGTACGGGTCATAGTACCTTAAACGATTCTGATAAATTAAGCAGCAGCTCTTTAAAAACAGTAAGTAACTTACATAAGAGGACACGTTTTATCGTCTAGAAATATTTTAAGCTATACAGTGTTGCCGGTTCTGTTAAAAAGCAACGGCAACTTTTTTATTTTTTATATTTGTGAATATTGTTATATTTTTAGGTTCTACTTAACATTTTAATATACTATACCTACATTTATCTTAAGTTAATCGCAATTTCAAAATGAAGAAGTACCTTAAATATGTTTGGTTTGAGTAAAATATAGTGTACATGATATGCAACAAAGAGGAGTTCTAAAAAAGGGCCTACTTTTCATTACGCAAAAACGACTAAAAGTTTCTCTCCTATTAAAATACCATATTGTCGGTAATCTAAAATATGAAAATAAAAAAAAGGCCATGGACTCTATGGAAACTGGTATTTGTTTATTTGGACATTTTTTCCTTGGTTGACATTTTAATGTTCCGTTTTGCTTTTTTATATTTTAATTCGTGATTTTTACCCTTAATTTTTTGTTATTTTATTTATTTTTCTTATTCGTATACAACTAAATATTAACATGGCCACATTTCTTTGTTACCTATTCAGTTAATTTATAAGTTTTATAACGTTCTTTTAGTTATGATCTGGTGCCTACCATTTATATCTTCAAGTTTTTTTTGTGTCCATTAGATTGATTAGTCAATTGGTTTTAAAAAACATTGTAAAATATTGTTAAAAATTAGTTTTAAAGCTTTGCGCCGCCAATTTCTTTAAAAGTGAGGTTAGGGTGGAATACAAAAAACCGTTTCGGTAAAAGAGTCTAATTAAGGTATATCAAGTAACGAAATCAAAATAAATTACGTTTTAATAAAATTTCTCTAGCTCTAAATGTTCAATGCATAAAAATATGCAAAATCATAAAATTTTAGGAATAAAACCAAATGTAAACTTTTTTACACTCCTGTATGTTGTAATTGTATTTTTTCCTGATGGGGGCATTAGAGATAACAAAAAATTACCTCAATAAGTTTGATTTTGGCGGTCACTAATAAATTAGGAATGTTTTTGTACCTCCATGTCAATATTTTCGAATATACCCTGTATATCCCAAGAAAAAAGGAATTCAAGAAACGCAAGAAATTGTTTTTTGTATTTAATTGAAGATTATTCTGAGTGTATATAAGAATTTATAAAACTGCGTTTTGTAAAAAATAACCTTGGATAAAGTTTTGTAAAAAATGCAGTGTTTTAGTTTACACCCTGTACAAACCTTTTTCGGTCACACCTGACAATCCATCAGCCAAAGATATAATCTACACACCCTGGGCAAGTTAACATCGGAAACCGCATTTTAATATCGCTTACCGTTTTTAAAATATCGAACCTTAAAAATACCCCAAAAAATTACGTTATGCACTTCGAGTGTCCAGCAGTTTACTTATTTTTCAACTTATTTGGTGTGACTTTAGCTTTAATATGAAAGTTTAAGGGTTTTTGCAATAAGGGGTAGTTTTTACCCCTAAAAATAAAGAGCGCCCATCGGCATAATATAGATTTTGTAGTAGAGGGTATGCAAATCAATGCATTTTGAAAAAAAAATCAGTTTTTGCACTTTTTTCAGATTCGTTTCCTGGACTAAACAAAGCTTTATTTCTCTCCTTCCGCCACTTAATGTTCAATAAAGATGATGCTGAGATTATGATTTTATAATATTGTAGAGAAATGGAGGACAAATTGCGTCCTCTGCAGTAGCTGCGAAGGCCGAAGGACATTTTGGTTCAAAGGAGGACATCCTCCCGGCTGGAGGATGGTTGGCAACCTACTTATTCTCGCACGAAGGAAGTCAGGTAATCTTTTATTAAACCATTTTGGGAAACACGTACAAGAAAAATAAACGGATATACGACCGTAACACATTAAACCCCTTATTTTATTTTCCGTGTTCATTGTTTTATTTAGAAAATGCTTTGTAATAATTATTATAAAAAACACCAGAAAAATTTATTTTCGTTGTTCTTTTTTTAAATAGCCCCCCGATATAGCAAGTCACGAGCCGCCACTGAATTGAATACACGTATTTTAAGGGTACCTTTATCAAAGCTGTCGGTAATTAAATTACAATAATTGAAAATTCGTAATCCAATTACTTCTCAGTAATTGGATTACTTTAATTCAATTACTTTCCGGATAAGGTAATTGTATTTGGATTATTAATTAATAGGATAATGTAATCACAATTGGTAATTGATATTCACGAATCCCAAGTAATTCAATTACTTAAAAAGTAATTCGATAACTTATAAAGTAATTGAATTACTTAGAAATTAATTCTGCGAACGCCGCCTTCGCGCCGATTTCGTATTTCCGATTGATGCTTACCGCCACCGTTTTTATACCTTTTTTTGTGAAAAAATCTGTTGATATTTGGGGTAGGATATTTTTTTTATTTTAGAGTTATTTTATATTAAACTTGCCGAGAAAGCAGTTTGAATAGTGTGACGTGCGCGTATAATGCATATTAAAATAAATATTTTAATTGTTTAGTGTATCGTGTTTAATATATGTGGTAATTTAAATAGAGCAATTGCTAAAATATCCAATTACTTTTAGTTTTAATTGAGAATTGAATTACTTTTAACAAACATGCTAGTAATTGGTAATCGTAATTTACTACTGCTTAGAAGAGTAATTGGTAATTGTAATTGAATTACTTTTTAAAAGTAATTGCGACAGCTCTGTCCTGTATATAATGTTTGTAATATTTATTATACAGGGTTCTTTAAATATTATTAAATAACAAAATTTAAAATTTTGAATAAAATTCAAAAATATTTTGTTTTCATACCTGTGATTGATATGGGGGTGGTCTTGAAGAGTAGCTTGGTCCTTGTTGTGGTCTACTATATAATGGAGTTGGCCTTCCCTATAAACATAAATTTATTTCTACAGAGTCATCCTACGAGGTCTGAACAGTATTTTCTCATAGTTAAAAAAATGTGAAATAACCCTCTTATGTATTTTTCCCGTAGAATTTTGAAGAATACTTGGGAAAAAAATTATTTGAATTAGTCAATAGGCCTAAAACTAAATTCTAAACGGTTTTTTAAAATAACTTTTTCATTATTTAACTCTTAGTCTCTTGTAAAATTTATAATTTATATATCTATACAGGGTGTCCAAGAATATGTGGGCAATCTCTCGGAACCTAATAGAAAACCTAAAAATATTATGACAAGTTCCCATAAACTTTCTTCCTATGACTCTCCCCTACGGAGATACAGGTACATAAAGGACGCCCCTGGAAATCGTTTTGTTTAAATAACTTTTAAAATACTATGCGTAATTTAATATTATTTTAATATGATGTTAACTAGATAAGTCTTCTTAAAATGAACCCATTAAATCATATTTGGCTTATTTAATTTGCCAGGGACGGACTAGTTCTAACACAATAATAGCAATTTTTTTAGTACCCTGTATGATAAAGGCTCAACAATATTATTTTTGGATAGCTTTAACCTTAAACTAAAAAAAGGTATTCTCGATTGACGTCGATAAAATCAACTCTACGAGAAATAAAATATCATGTAACTTTTGTGGTAACTTTTTTAACATTATACAGGGTGTTTTCTAATTGTACGACAATATTAAAGGAGGCAATTTTTGGGCCCATTTTAAGAAGAAAACTTTATATGAACGTATGTCCTAAACGTCTTAATTTTTAAGATACAGGGTGGTAAAATTTTCTAAAATAAATCATTTATTATTAATATTTTAATACCACTATAGATATTTTAATAAAATTTGGCATAAATGTACTATATATCAAGAACAAGGAAGTTTAAAGGTGTATGGAAGCCCAATGCTATGGCCCATTCGATCAAAAAATGTCCAGCCCAGTATGAAAATAAGTGTCAGAGTTGGCCCCGCCGATTCTGCGCAATAACAAAATTCCACGAAATAATTTAATGTGTTGCCTACTTACACACTGATAAATCAGTGTGAAGTTAGCCCAACACATTATACTTTTATGAGAGCCGGAGTACCGTTTTTTGGATTGATAAAAACCTTCTTATTTTAGTGATTAGTATTTATTAAATTGTGACTATAATTTTGTGTTTATTGTTTGTTACTTATAATATCGTAACAAAATGACTAGAGGTTGTATGGTTTTGTCTTGAAAATCCAAGGGTAACATACCCGTCTTTTTAACTTTAGGTAAGTATTTTTTATATTTAAATTAGGTGCTTCTTATAAGACGTAACGTTAGGTAATCGAATAAATAATAATATATCAATTATGAATAATAGAAAATGAAAATTTCATAGGAAATATTAGTGAGAAAAGTAAGGCAATCTTAACTATCTTTTAGATGATTTCCACAATGTTTGTGTATTTCTGTGGATTATTAAAAGAAAAAAGGTTTACATTTAGATACTTTTATTTCATTTAATAATTAAGTACACTCTTTTAAAGGATCAAAATTATTGATTACTGGGCAGACCAGGCAAATTTTAATATATACAGGTCCCTCTAATTGAATGAAAGGAAGTATAATTTTATGTTAAAGTTCCAATATACAATATACAATATTTTACAAACACCTTTTAAAAACTTGTTTTTATGTTTATTTTACACCTTTTTTACACTTTTATTTTTTGAGCAAATATGGCTGCTGCCTTTGAACTTAAAAGTTCGCAATTTAATGGAAAAAAGATGTAAAATAAATAAAAATTCAAGGTTTTAAAAGGTGTTTATAAAATATTGTGTGCCACTTTAGTGTAAAAATCAAGAATTGTGTACAAAAGAAGGGAGAATATAGTGAAAATGAGGTTAGTTTAATTTTAACTTTGATGATGAAGATCTCGGAAACGAAACGTTGCCGAAAAGATATTTTCATATTTGTAATCAGCGTGCCCTGTATACCAAATTTGATCAAAATCGGAAAGGAGGCAACTTTCGAGACAATACCATTTGTTTAAAAATAAATTAGATTTTTGGTTTCTTAATCTTGCCTTATCAACTTTTCAAGCTCGACATTCTGTACACACATAATATTTAACGGATACTGTTACAATGGATACTCAGGTACCAAAGGTTACTAAACATTTTTAACCACTGTTATTCTGTCTCATGAATGTTTGTTATTAGTGAAAAGTATATGCCTAAAAAGCAGTTATAAAAATTTTCACTTTTTAATGTACAACCAGAATCTTAGGATTAAATTAAACTCATTTACACTATCTTGCCCTTCTTTTATCACAAAATTGGTGATAAGTACATAATACTATCATACAATGTTTGAAATTTATTTAAAAAATCGTGTTTTTATTTATTTACAAAGATTTTTGGTAAAAATACAAAACTTCCAAAAATATCGACCATTTAAATAGAAGGCAGTAAAGTGGCGCCATCTATTCTTTCCATATTATATCAGATGATATAAAATCCAATATTACACAATAATTTTAAATATTCTATAGTAGTATCCTTTAATAACCAACAATTTTGTGCAAAAAATAAAAAAACAGTGAATGTTGAAATTTGACATTTGATGATGTCAATTTTATAGATAGTAACAAAGAATTATGGAAATCCGGCCCTGACCTACTATTCATTGCGCAAATTCCGCGGGGCCAACCTCCTATTCCCGCTGCCCTGCACGCCTGGACAATTTTGTTCTACAGTATTGGGCTTCCATACACCTTTAAACTTCCTTGATCAAGAAGCATTTTTAAGTGTACCACTTTTTTTTATTTGCCAAAATAGGCAGGTCAAATTCTGTACGAACGCCACTGGTGGAAATAAAAAAAAAAGTGGTACACTAAAAAATGCTTCTTGATACATAGTACATTTTTGCCATATTTCATTAAAGTATCTGAACTGGTATTACAGATATTAATAATAAATCATTTATTTTTAAAAACTTTACCATCCCGTATCTTAAAAGTTATTACGTTTAGGACATACGTTCATATAAAGTTTTCTTCTTAAAATGGACCCAAAAATGTATTCCTTAAATATTCACGTACAATTAGAAAATGCATGTATAATGTAAAAAAAATACCAACCATGATATTTTATTTTCCGTAAACAGTTGATTTTATCGATGTCAATCAAGAATACCTTTTTTTAGTTTAAGGTTAAAGCTATCCAAAAATAAGATTGTTGAGCCTTTATCATACAGGGTGTTAAAAAAATTGCTATTATTGTGTCAGAGCTAGTCCGTCCCTGGCAAACTAAATAAGCCAAATATGATTAAATGGGTTCATTTTAAGAAGACTTATCTAGTAACCATCATATTAAAAATATATTAAATTACGCCTAGTATTTTGAAAGTTATTTAAACAAAAACGATTTTCTGGGGCGTCCGTTATGTACCTGTATCTCCGTAAGAGAGGGTCATAGGAAAAAAGTTTATGGGAACTTGTCATAATATTTTTAGGATTTCTATTATATTCCGAGAGTTTGCTCCACATATTCTGGGGCACCCTGTAATGCTTGTCACTCTGCTATAAAATTTCGTATAAAAAATATTTGGCAAAAGTGTTGTTTACGTATAGAGGGTTATTTTTGGCCAATAAGAAAAATATCTGTAAGGGTCTGTCATAATGGTTTACTAATAATAGTATATATACCATTGGGTAATAAGGTCTTGCGGGGAAGGTTGGTTGCCTGTTTGGATTCAGATACTGCGGCTTCTGTAATTGTAAACCCAGTATAAATATTATAAAAAAAATGATTACAAGAAACTATAAAAAAAAACTTCAAGTCCAAAATTTCTGTCAATGACGCATCGCTCGCTTTTAGAGTGCCCCGGGTTGTGTGGGGTCAGGGGAATCAATTTCAGTGGCGTATGCATTTTAGAAAATAAGTGATAAAATTTCGTCAAAACATGAAAATATTTTTTACAAGCAAAAGTTATTTTCTCACTTTTCTCATCAACCCTTTAAATTAGTAAAAGCCTATATTATTTTGGTATTATTCGGATTAATGAAAAATGTAATTTTTTTGCTTAATTTTGCACACCTCCTATTTTGAGGTCATAGAACACAAATTTCAGTTTTTTGGCGATTTTTCAACGTTTTTCCAAAAAAATACATTTTTACTTTAATTTTACCTCTCTAATTTTATTTTGCTACATGAAATAAATATAAAATTTTAGTCTTAACATAAATTAAAAAAGATGTAAAAGCAGAACGATAGACAATCCAAGTTACACCGACTTGCCAATTCACCACCGATCTTGCAATTTCAATATTAAATACGATATTCACACGCATTGCTCCATCAAAAATATCCACTATATAAGGAACACGAAAGCTCTGAGATCATCAGCTTGTAGAATCCAATAACTATTTCGGGTCTTTCGTGTTCCATATTTAGGATTTCCATATCGAGAATATTTTTGATCAAACATTGCGGGTCGAGCGAAGCAAGGTTCGCATACCTTATAAAAATGTCATAAAGAAAACTATAACAACCTGGTAACAGGTCAACATTTTTAGAATTTCGAGTTGAATTCGGACGTAAACGTTTTACCTACTTTTTATTAAAAATTAAGGTTTTTTCCTTACTTTTCAAGTGTTTTTTTTTTAATATTAACATAGTATAAGTTTTTTAAATATGTTTTCGTGCAAATGACAGAATTTAAAGGAATATGTTCGTAAAATAAAATTAAACAATTTAATTATTATTTTTTTAAATACTATAAGAGGCAGCCAAAAAAAAGCTTCTGATTCATGTTTAACAATCGAAAAGTAAAAAGTGTGCAAAAAAATAGCGAAAAAATCGCATTTTCCAGTATCCGAATAATTACTTATATTGATTTTTTTGCCTTTTAAAACTCTGAATACCGTACGCAAAAAAACTTTTGTTAAAGTTGCACATATCTCTGCAGCATCCAAAGTGATTAGTTCTGGATTTCGTTCCCGAATCCCATGGTAAACATTTTTAACCATTATTCGTTCTTTTAACGTTAACTGAGTTTTTTTTTGTAGGCGGATAACTAGTTAAAGGTTGGTTAATATTCATAGTTTACAGAATTAAAAGCACTTACCAACACTAAATGTTTATATACAATTATATACTAAATAAGATAAACTATTATAAAATTGGCACAAAACAATATCTATATACTGCAATTATTAGAAATTTATAATATTTAGAAAATACCCTGTATAGCAATTAAAATTTAAACTTACAAAATCTGTCCATAATCAATAATAACTAAATAAAATCATCGAACAGCACGAAAACCCTGTCGATACGCTTATTTTCAAGTCTCTTCAAGTTGTAAACTAAGGAATGTGTGTTGCCACTTTTATTGTCTTCTCGATAACAATGATTTCAATACATATTGGCGTGCTATTTTAAGTGCGATCGCTGGCTGGTGATTTATTCTTGCGAATTATGACAACGTGGCGATGAAAATTTTGGCCGGTTCACTGTTATTTGAGCGGAAAAGTATATCATAGGCTTAAAAATCATTTACTAGTGTTAGATTTTTATTCAGCCGCTTCGTCGGTTGGGTGGCCGGTATTAAATGAGTCACTGACAGAAATTTTGGACTTTAGGTATACTTAATCATCATTTGTTAATTTTTCATTAAAAAAATTTTCTTATGTAAAAAAATGCAATTCGAGCCCACCGAGCTGAGGCACCAGTGCAGCTTTAAATTGACTATAGTTTATAGTAATATAAAAAAATGTTTTATGCGTATCTCTTATTAGCCAGCTTTTTTACGGTTGCCCTCCCGACTAATAGTGCTGTTTTGTTTAGGCGAAACAATGTAGATTCGATATACTTACTTCAATCGCATAATATAAATAGTCCTTATGTTTGTGGTAAGGATCAGAATAATGGTCGGCTTCTGCGAGCATTTTCTGAATTGCTGTCTCAAAATCATCTAAAAATTAGAATTTTAAATATTTATTTATTTATTTATTTATTTATTTTATTATACTTTTAATAATAAAGCTTAAAAATATTGTAAAAGAAAAAATACAAAAAATAATAGCATAAAAAATATTTCCCGTGCACAGGATAAATATGTCATTAAAGACTTCCACATGCTTTTAGTCTAGTCAACGAGTTCAAAAGAACGTTTTTTTTTAAACGTGAGTAAATCCGTCATTTTTCGACTGTGTAGGCGAACGCGAAGTTTCATTTTTCCTCCGCCGGAGCTTTACATTTCACTTTTCCGCCGCAGGAGGAAAAAGTGTTATCATAACAACATAGATACAAACAAACAACAAAACAAGCGTCAACAACTCAGTATTTATTAAACTAAAAACAAAACTAAAATTTTTATTTATTACCCAATTAAAAAAATTGGTTACTATTTGATCGAACTTACTCAATAACCGCTTATCAGCGGAATTAAAACGCAGTTGGAGACGCAATTAAAAAAAAATAATTATCGTTGAGAGTGTCCACTGATAGCTTTATGTTACATTACTTATAGCAACTATTTACCGACACCGGTGTAAGCCGCCTTGCGATTCCACTTATCTTTAATAATTATTACTATTAAAAAGAGATGTTTTTGCACTAATTTGTGGACGTTTAAAAAAAAACAGCATATTTTATTTGGAGAAAAAGTTTCTTCTCATGGCTTGCTCTCTATTACCAGCCCCACTCCGTTCGGCTGTAAAAAACGACCGCACCATAAAAAGTATCACTTTTTCTCTATTTAAATAATATACTATAATTCGAGATAAAGCTCATAAAAATATATAATAGCGCATTGGGTTTAAGGGATTTAAATGATTTTTAGCACGTAAAAATTGTTAGATTATTAACAAATAAAGTTGAAAAAAAAGCTTTTCGTTTTATGTACATACCTCCGAAACTATAATTAGGAATTTTTTAAAAAACTTCCTTAAAGAAGAGGAAATATCCAGTAAAAAGTCTTAATTCCCGAAATTCTAACTTCATTATTTTTAATTTGAATTAAACACTAAAAATAGGGCTCCGCGCGACCGCTACGCCATGCGCGCGCCGAACCTCATAGCAAATACGGCACTGAAAATATATTTTTCTACTACTGTATAAATAAGAAAACTTTGTGGTCCTAGCAACGCGAATGATAACGAAAGAGAACCTTCGTGTTACCTGGTTGCTAAGCGTTGCTAGCTACGAAAGTAATATTTTCAGCGCCTGGACAAAAAAGTAAGAGTAAAAAAAAGAAAATATGCTTGTGGGAAATATTAGGATTTATTTATAAAAAGTAACTAATTTATGACAAAATATTTTAAAAAACTAGGTTAGGTATTAACATTAAAAGTAATTGTGCAATTTGAGCAATTAGCAAAAGAAGGAATAATATTTGAATCAACAGTTTTTAAATTTGTTGTTGGGGTATCGTTATCACCTTTAACTACGTTAATATTCATATTTTTCACTGTTATTCATTAGAGGAAATATTGGTAGGAATTTCGTGTAAAATCTTCTTTGAAATTTCCACCTTATTACTATAGGATTCAGCAATATATCCCTCCGCAACAGAAGAAGACTTCCAACCTCCATGCCTTTTTAAGTCCAAAATATTGACATCCGAAGCATTGGCAAGGAACGTAGTTGACGTTCTTCTAAAAGAATGGCCAGTGTATCTACTGATGTCTTCAAGCTTCAAAAACTTCGCAATTTTTTAGGTACATTTGAAATAGTGTGCTTTCCAATTACTTGATTAACACATTTACCTCTTTCATAACGATACAATAAACGTTTCATCTAGACATTCCTTGGTCTCAGCTTAATATATTCCTGTAGAAATCTGACATAAGGAACTGAACCTTCATCGTTGGTTACTACAAAGTTTCTTTTAACTTTATTTTTAGACTCCACTATTTTTACTATAGCCACGTCATTTCTTATTTCTACATCACTTAGCTTCATTCTGTATATTTCGTCTGTCCGGCATGCCCCAGCCACTCCATAATGGCTATTACTTTCATTGCTAAGTAACTTTGATCAGGCGCGTTAAGTAAAAACTTTATGATTTCTTCTTTTTTAAAAATTTTTGACTTTTTTGCCTCATAACCATCGTTTTTCCTTTTAATAAAAGCAACTAGTTTCTTGAACTCCGAAATATCTTGATTTTTGTTTACGGAAATTATTAACTTGAGCATGGAATATACAGACCAGAGGGTTGGTGGTGATAAAGACTCGGATTTTTCTTGAAAATACGCCAACATCACATTCTCGTCAATCCGCCCCACATTTTTTGTAGCAAGCCATTCAGAAAACGATTTATATGTTTGATGGTACCTCTCTTTAGATTTGTCTGGCAGAAGTGAGGCACACGCAAGGTCAGCTGCCTTTGGATGCCATTTTCATATTCATTTAACATTTTAAAATGGGAATGGATTTATACTAAATTAACAATAATTCAAAATCTGACAAGTGCTGATGACAGACAATGTCAACAATAAATGTGTTGCTATGGATTAATTTTTAACAGGTAAAATTTCAAAATCTCTGACATTTCTATTAAAACATGATGTTAATGATTATTAAATTATGCGATACATAGAACAGTAGCAGAAAAAATATAATACATTACACGATGCGAAAGGCTTTTCAAGTGTTCGGAGGTTTTAAATAGCCTCGGCTTCGCCTCGGCCATTTAAAAACCACCTCACACCAAAAAGTAAACTTTCGCATCTTGTAATGTAAATAACTATTTTTCTACGACTGACACTAAAAGTACCATTTTTCTCACTGGTTACTAGCTTTTAAAATAAAATATTTTTCATGCAATGAGGAAAACCCACAAACAGTGAGAAAAGTACTTTTCTCTTAGTGAGAAAAGTAATTTGCTCTCCATTACTATATGAAATAGTAGAAATAGGCCTTTGGTTCGCGACTTTGACATTATCTAGCAGCTTGTGGAAGTTAGCGTCGCATAACAACGATTAAACAAAAATGAATGTATCATGCATCGGCGAGCGTCATATTTATTGCAAACGTCAGTTTTACCAAAGATAATACTACTACGAATAGATGGTTCATTTAAATGGGGCGTTTTAAATCAGTTCGAAGATATCAATGCTTTCGTAAATGCGAATAAAATTAAGTCGGTAACCCCTGCCCCAGCGAAACAAACCGTGCGACATTGCCAATGTCTGTCGCTTGTACCTTATTCGGAACACGAAGTAGCGAAAGCGGGCGGCTAAACGGATGGTGTTTTTCTAGTCGCGTTTCATCACGCACAATAGTGTATTGCCGGCAACACTGTTTACTTTCGTTCAAGGATAGCGCGAAAATTTTTTCGATGGAATCGGTCGCGTTAGCCAAAGTCCATTAGGGGACAAAAATATAGCATTAAAAGGTTCATCTTATCCGTAGTAGTATTATCTTTGGTTTTACGAATGTTGTATTTTATTCGATACAGATACCAAAACTTTAAATCAGTTTTTTAAAACGAATAACGCAAATAAGTTAATTATTACAGTTACCTACTAGTTTATCGTTGATTCATAAATAAAAACGTTAGTTATTAAAAAAAAAGATTTTATTATAAATTTTATTATTATGACTATATTATTAATAAAAAATACTTGTTTTGTTTCGCTATAAAAGAAATGGCCGTAGAAAAAGTATAATTTGCAACGTGTGAGAAAAGCACATTTCCCACTCGCTAATTTGCGGCACTTCCCTTTCTTTAAACTCACTGTGGAAATTTTAAAACTTTTCTTACTTGCTGAAGAATAAACTATTTTTGAGTATGTATTGTATTTAATACACTTATATTGTTAATTACCAAAAATTTTTTCGACCTCCGTCTTCATTGAAGACAATAAATAATTGCTTTTATATACAGGGTGTAAAAAGTATGATGTTTTTTTATTTTAAAAGGATAGTGAAGTCAAAACAACAAAAAATTTTAGACAAAGGGCAAACCCTTTACGATTTTTGTCAAAAAATCAAAGTTTCAAACTTTGGGAAAAAATTATTTCTAAAACCTTAACATTGCAACCTTTTTCTTAATCGCTTATCAGTAGATTTATTTTCTAATAAAATATACTAAGTTTTAAATGTTTCAGTCTAAAATTTAAAAAAAAAAAATAAAAATTTTTCCTTAGTCAAAAATTTGAAAAACAATTGGCAACAGCGCTAACCAGACGTCTTGTGCGTGGTGTAATGCCAATTGTACATTGTGCTCACCGGCCGCGATAATTTTTGTCCGTTTTTAAATCGGGAAAATGTTATAAATTTACGATAACCGTAGTGCAGGTGTACCAAAGAGTTTTGAAAACGGAATGTGTGCTACCGAGAAATCCAAATAAAGGACATGTGAGATATATAACTGTGGAACAAGAAACAAGAAATTTCTCATACACACAGCTCACAGGACGGAAAAATCTACTTTAACCCCACCGTCACCAACGATTGCAGGCTTTACTACCTGAATTTTTAATGGGGCAGCGCAGAAGGAGAGTGATAAAAGTACGCGAAAACTAACGTCATCGAAATAAGGTTTGTGTAGAAACTAGAAAACGACATTTTGAGCAGCTTATTTAAACTAAACTGTAACTGTTTATTTTTTTTGTTATACAGGGTGGGGCAAGGGGGAGGTGTCCTGATTTAGAAGGATGTTAAAGAGGTTTTAAAA
>JAHBCN010006562.1:0-48439 GCA_019359885.1 Listronotus oregonensis
AACTTTGACTCGAGTTTTTAATATTCTAAAGAAACAAAAAAAAAATAAAACAGTAACAAGATATTATTGCTACACGTTCCTTCTTTCATGTAAACTTTGAATCATGCAAAAATATGCATTTTTACGTGAGTTATTTAAAAATTAGTCCGTCCGTTTGGAAGTGTAAGTAGCTTAAAGTACCTTTCGAGATACGGGGCAGGTGGAAAAAATACTCGGCTCATTTATGGCCGATTATTGCAAAAACTATCAAATTTTTGACAAAAGTGATAGGAATATTTTGCAGCCAATAAACTGCTCTTCATTTTCGTCCAAACATGAATTGCGTAAGTGTCATAGTTCGGGAGATATCGACCAAGTTAGTTGAAAAAACGAATTTCCGGGCTCTTGAGGGCCATTTTCAGGCCCTTGCGGACATTTTTTAAATATGATATTTTCAGAGGTTATTGTATACATTAATATCTGCAAATTAAAAAAAAATTGTGACGGCCCAACCTGATCTTCAGGTTCACACCTTCGTTTACTGTACTATACTGGCAATATATGGTTTTCGAAATATTTTTGCCTCCTAAACACGGATCCCCTGTCAGTTTGTTCCACCACCCATTAGTCTTTAGCAGTTGCTGAAAATTTTCCAAAAATAAAGAATTTAAAAAATTGACTTGCTGGCACGTGCGTATTGCAAAAATAAGGGAGGTAGTTAACCCTTTACTTAAAGGGCTTTATAGCTTCTAAGATAATCTTGCCTTTTGCACAAGTCTATGACCAGACCAGAGTTCATTAATCTAAAAGGGTTATGAATCGGCGAGAGCGGGGATAGCTTTGGTCCAAGACATGGGGGTGTGAAAATTACGGCCTGTGTTGGCGGCCCTGTCGGGTAACACCAAAAGTTACTAGCATTATCAGCTGTAGACACAGCTGATAATGCTACGCCGTGCCACAAGTCGAAGCTTTTATATGGTGTTTATTTTTGCAGTTGCAAATATTTGTGTGCAAAGTTGATATTTTATTAGTTTTGACTGTTTTTTTTTACATAATTTTTGGTAGTGTTTAGTGGTGTAGTTTTAATTAGCCTTTAGTGTGCAATAGACCAAAAAGTTGTGTTCCCCATAAGGATTATGTCATTCGCATAAAACAAATGGACACTGTAAAAAAATAAAAAAATGTCTTTAAGGTGCTGGTGGATATTAAACCTTATAATTTGAAGAAATATTTTTTTGACAATTGTAAACTATTAGCTGCTTTTTTTATTTCGTTTTTGACCCTATTTTATTTTATGTATGTTTTTATGTAATTTTAAGATAAAGATTTGTTTATTATTATTATTTTTTTTATTATAAAAATAAACTAATAAGTATATTAGTATAAGATTTTAAGGGAAAACAACAAAAACTAAATACTAAATCTAAAAATGAAATTTTTGTGTTTGTATAATTCAGATTCTAATGTTTAAATGATTTTTATGTTTTAGAATGTGAAATGTAGTATACCACAAAATATTATTAAATATTACCACTAAGTACTGTATTCTTTTCTTCCAAATCTATTTCAAAATGTAAAAATTTTAGTTGTGGTTGTGAAACAAATATATTTTAGTTTTGTAGCAATAAACCCGTATTCACATTTTTTTACATAATAATATTTATTTTATTGCCAAAGTGATGAATCTTACTATTTTTCTGCAATATTGAGACAGTGTACGGTCTGTAAGTAAATAAATTACTAGTTTTTGAAAGTAACATAATTAGTTTTTAAAATGAAATAAATTTAGGATTAAGTTTATATATTTATGAAGTAATACAAAAAACTGTCGTAAATTCGTAAAGAAAAAAGTAATTTTTCTATAGCTTCCAGTATCTCATCTGAAGTGCGATATTTTATAATCTTACAAAAATCCTCAAGGTACCTTGTTAAAGCCCGTTACTGATCATGCACTCACAAAAATGCTGCCTTCCCTTACCTAACGACGAGCTGTAGGGGATTTGTCATTCTTTTATTTACAGGGCTTCTACTTCGAAGAGTTGGCCCGAACATTTCTTCTCTGACAGTTCTCAACAGAACAACACATGATGCCACTTACTTTTGTGCATACTTTTACATTTCATCTAAAGGTGCCGAACTTTCCACTTTGATCGTTTCTTAATCCCTAGGGTGTCCAGACTATGGAACCTGCTACCTGCAGAAGATTTACCTTTTCCTCCAAAATTTAAGTCTCTTGTGAATAAACTCCCTCTTATCAGACACCTACGATATGTTAGTACTTAGGCCTCAGCCTTTGTGGACTGTCTCAAGATAAAAAAAAATAATTAAAAATCACAAACTTTTTTACTTGCTTATAGAATTTTTAAAAGTCCTAATATACATGGGTATTATTAAAGAAATATAATAATAATTCAATATTGTGTGTTAAAAAATAGAGTAGGGACTCGTAATTATAATAAATAAGCAATCATCAGTATTTTTTACAACGTTTTAATTTTTTTCCTTTTATAATATTTAATGTAGTAGGTAGGTACCATCAAAAAGGTCCGCCATCGTCGTGTTGTCGCTTTAATTTTTAATTTCAATAAATAAATTACATTTATAGTTTCACTATAACTTATGCGTATTGATGTAAATCAATAAGTTTTGTAAGTATAAAAGCAGTTTTCCATTTTATCCTCAATTCTACGCCACTGTCCGGCACAAAATCCAACATGACCGAAATTGGCCCGACTTGACGTCACAGAATTGTTTTTCAATATGGCGAATGTCATAACCCTATCTGATCGATAAACTCTGGACCAGACAAAAATTTTGAGCATTTTTACGTTGCATTTGACTAATTTTAGTCGAAGTTACAGCTCAAGTAGCGTTTAATAGAAGTTGTTAGTAAATTTGCAACCATGTAATACTTAAACTATTTTGCAGTATTTGGGGTCACCATTTTGTTAAGAAGATTATCTTATGGAAGATTGCACGTGCTAGAATTGCCGATATGATGAATAATTATTACTCTTAGGTATAATTGCTACTTGGGGTGTCTAAAAAAGAGGCTAGAAAACTTTTTTTGCAGTCACTCTTTAAAGGGTAAAACGTTATGTCTCCTTGGAAATTGCTATAAAAATTAGTAAAATAATTCGGCTCAGTAAAAATATATCCTTAAATACAATTTGGTACCTAAATAAGGATTAATTGAAATAATTATATATTTTTTTAAATTTAAATTTTAATGTTTATAATTATTTAATTAAAAAAAAATGATGGTGTATTTTATATACGCTAAGAAACTGGATAATTCAGTTTTCTAATATTTTTTTATGTACAGTACTGAACAGGGCAATACTAGTGGCTTTTCTCTAATAAAAAAATATGAAAGGACCATTTTGTGTATTTTTTTATGGAATCTAAAGGTATAATTTTAGCAAATACCCAACAATCTTTTTAATTTCTAGTATTTATTGTTAAAAATGCATTGAACCGCTTTTACAATGTTCCAAAAAATTGTTTTTTTAAGCATAACTTTTCAGTTTTTGTGATAAAAAGTTAAAAAAACATTTTGTTGTTTTTTTCAAGAGCTATAAGGTCCTATAAATTAAGACTATTTAAAATCCTTACTCTTTTAAAGGGATAAGTTTAAAGGGCTGAAACAAGGTAGTGCTCGTCTATACACACGCGTTTTCATCATACAGTAAATTAAAAAAAAGAGCAAAATATTTGTTTTTCAAAAAGCAACAATTAGATACCTTAGTAATTTTTACGTATCTTCCTTAGTTTTCGAGTTATTTTGAAAAATAGGTCATTTTTTATTAAAATTCTAAAATTTGATTTTCACTTGCAGCTCCATTTTTTTTTAAATTAGGCAATTTAAATAACCTAAAACTTTAGAATTCATTTATAATTCATAGATGAAGGGAATTGAAAAAGGGCTACGACTTATTTTAATTAGGATGGTAACTAAGGGTTGTTTCCGAAGATTTTTGCACTCAAAAAATTTGGGTCTAACCTTATTTTAATCATAACTCACTCAACTTTTATGATACATATTTAAAAAAAAAGTTCTTTGCAAATGCTTTAAAAACGTTATTATTAGTTTTCCTCGAAAAATACGCAGATTTTGCATTATTTGCCTTTGAAACTCTCAAAAAACACAAAATGTTTGATTAATAACAGCTAACCTTTAACAAACCACAACTTGGTTTGTATTCGTCCCACAGCAATTACAAAAAACCATTTTATATGTTCTTTTTTTAAAAATTAAAATTTGTTATTTACAGTTTTTTAATAAAATGCATACTTATCAAGTTATTTGCAAAAAACCGATTAAAAACGTTGATTTTATCAACGAAAAACTCCTACTTTCGATCGCGAATAACTCGAAAGTATGCATTTTTACCAAAAAAATGCATAAAGATTTTTTGCTCAGATATCATTTTTGTATTGATTGCTTTGGTTAAAATGTAAAAAATATCCACCCCGAGATGGTTTGGCAACCAGCTTCTAGAAACAAGCGCCCTTCGGCATGATCTAGATTTTAATCCTGGGACTATTTCCTACCTACTGTCAAAATTTCAAGTCATTCCATGCATTTTAAAAAAATTGCTAGGCAAAATGGTTCGTTTCCTGGACTATACCATATAATGATTGTATAGCTGCGTCCTCACCGAGTCGACACTGTCGATCGACTCTGTCTATCGACTTAGTCGACTTGGTGTGTACGTAACAATGGATTGTGTCGATCGACAAAATTAATCGATCGACACGTCGATTTGTTTTCCGTTGCTTGACGGTAAACATGAAAGAGCAGTCGATTGATTTTAGTGTGTGGACGTGTTTTGACGATTGACATTCGACAAACTGTTAGTTGTTGACATCGTAACCGTGTGTTTTCGTTGGAGAAATGGGAACAAGATGAAATCAAATCTATGGGATTCTGAAACCATAAACTATAAAAACAGAAACTTGAGGCACGATGCCCTTATGGAAATTGCTAAAGAATTTAACGTTTTGACGTCGTCGTCTATCAAATTACTAGCGTTGTATCTAGTTCTACTTTGAAGACTTGGTTGAACCCAAAATCTTTTTTGGTTGCAATTTTTCTTTTTTAGTCGCAATAATAATATATGCGGCACAAGCAACTATTACGTCATCTTCGTCAGACATGTTGATTTCGACTGATCGACAAACATTTCTGTCAACTCTGGTGTGGACCGATGCAGTTTTGTCGTTTGTTGATCAATAATGTCTATAGACAGAGTCGATGGACAGTGTCGACTGCGGTGAGGACGCAGCTTAACGTTGGACTAAGTTTTTTGCTCAGTCAACAGATTCTCTAAATACAAATTATTAAGAGTTTGCAGCAAATATATTTTTTATATGTTTACTGCATATTATTAACCCAACCATATACATGTTTTCAATAAGTATAAAAGAGGTAATAAAGTGGAGTTAGAGTATTAAAATACGATATAAGAATGCAAGTCACTTTTTAGAACATAAAGATTTATATTACTTGCAGTAAAATTTTAGTAAGAAATGTTATATGGTGAATGCTAGAAATATAAAAGCATTCCGGGGATTATGAGCCTATTTCTAAGTTATTATTAGAGCTTTGCACCTGCATTAAACAAAAATATCTAAGCTGAGCAATAAAATTATTGCAAATGATGTATAAAAAATTGACTTTTTATTAGAAAAATGGATTTTTACTGACTTAAGCACAACTAAGGATACTATTTTCCCTAGGTTTTCTTCTTCAAATTTACGATCTATTTCGTGTATTTATTAATAGGCATGATGACCAATTTTAAAAAGCTTTTTGGAAAATTAGATACTTTGGAAGTATGTGCTATTTCCTAAAGCTTGGTTATATTTGAAAAAAATAAAGTTTTGGTAAAAAAATAAGACGATTTTAATTTTAACTTTTAGATTTTCGTCAAAAAGCTCACCTATGTCGTGGCGCCTCTCGTGACGTCATGTCCCTGTAAACAGTAGACATTAGGTGCATAACAAAAAATCAGTTACTTTGTACTTTATTTAAACAATAAATTTTAAAGTCTATAAGTGGCGTGTGGGGACGTTATAACACAATAATGAAAACTTTTAGTGTTAATATCTATTTATCGGGCTTATTGATTATAAATGTACCTGAAAGTACTTACATTTTAAAATTTTGCTAATAGATCTTTTGCTCGATGCAAAAAACTCTCGGCCAAATAGACATATTTGCTTTAGTAAATCCTTGTTTCATAATTTAAAAATCGAGATTTTGGTTGTGGTAACTCAAAACTCAATTGATTGGTGGGACCGTCAAAATGCTGACAAAAACGGATTAACCGTTAATAAACCGTCACGCCAGCTCATCGAAGAAAAAGGGAACCAATCGTACCCAGTATGCCCTTCAAAATAGTGAACATGGCCTATTCACTGAGCATTTATTGATAGGTTTAGTAGGATACCTAATGTTTATTGACTAAAAAATAGACCTAAAAATGCACAAATAGCCGTCAGTATGCCATCTAAACTAAATTTGCTGAAAAATAATATACGGTGGAAAATTATCAGCATATCTACGTGTACAGTAACGGCCATTAAAAATTGGGCAATTCTTTTTCCTTTTGTAAAATAGGCCACCTTTTACTGAATATAAATACCTGGTAAAAACCTAATAAAGAAACAGGTGTCCGTTGTTAGTGTCTAAATATATTTTTTATAGTGCCAAACTTAACTTTGGTTCATAAAGTAATAATTATTCATTTTATTGAGCAGAGGGGTTGGCCAGAAAGGGATGTAGCGGAAGAGCTTAACATCCCAAAGAGTACTATTTATTTTGTTAAAAAAATGGCAGGAATCACACTCCTTTAAGAGAAGAGCTGAAAGTGGTCGCCCCAAACTATTGAATCAAGAACAAGGCAATAATTTAGTTAATGATTTAAGAAACCAACCATTTAAATCTGTAGTTACAGCAAAAACGGGAAG
The DNA here is from genome assembly GCA_019359885.1 of Listronotus oregonensis. NCBI lineage: Eukaryota > Metazoa > Arthropoda > Insecta > Coleoptera > Curculionidae > Listronotus > Listronotus oregonensis. The sequence goes on from JAHBCN010006562.1 coordinate 6,955, forward strand.
CATTTTCCCAGCATCGGATAGAACGGCACGGCGAAGAATAAGGCAAATATCCGAATTGCGCTGCCACCCGACAGCCTTAAAACCGTTTTTAACAAAGGCAAATTAAGAACAACGCATTGGATTTGCTCTACAGTTTTACTTGGAACCTTCCATTTTTTGGGAAAATATAATATTCACCGACGAAAAAGTGTTTCAGTCGTGCTACAATGGAATACTAAAGGTATACAGGCCTTAAGGAACACGATTTGGGTGGCTGAGTACACAAGGACTTGGTATATGTTATTTTATCGAATGAAGCTTAAATGCGGATTTAGATATATATATATATATATATATATATATATATATATATATATATATATATATATATATATATATATATATATATATATATATATATATATATATATATATATATATATATATATATATATATATATATATATATATATATATATATATATATATATATATATATATATATATATATATATATATATATATTCACCGGTGGTGCATTGCCAGACTGGCCATAGGAAATCCCATGTAAATTTTGATACATTGAAATATTGGCTCCCCTATTGAATTTACAACAAAATTGTATTAGACTATTTTGAAGACGTTGATAAGATTAGTTAGATAATTAAACAATTTTATAGGAGGGTGAAAAAACACACTTAAAAACCGTCTAAAAGTACGTTTTGACACAACACATTAAAACTAAAAGCTAATGTTTTTTAATTAGATGCTCAAACAGACCTCCGTTTACTGCTAAGCAATATCCTAAACGGTTATAAAATTCAGTTCTTACATTATGAAGTTGAAATGCCGATAGTCGATCGTACGCCGCTGAAATTGAAACTTTTAATTTTTCTAAATTTTGAAAATCAAATTTGTATAAATAACATTTTGATATGACCCCAAAGGAAGAAGTCGTTTGGCGAAAGATCAGGAGACCTAGCTGGCCAATTTGTGGTGTAATTTGGTCCTATAGAGAGTCCATTGAAAACATTTTGAACATATTCCCTTACTTCTCGTGAATTGTGTGCAGGACAACCATCCATTTGAAACCAAATATCTTGATTGTCAGGTGCAACTTCTTCCAATGCCGGCCTCACTTGATTTTGTAATCGTTATAAAAAAGTTTCTGTTCCCAAATTGTAATTCATGAAAAAAGGCCCAATAATCCGATGTCCAAATATACCCGCCCAAACGTTTACCTTTTGAGGGTATTGAGTCCTTGTAGATACTAATCTGTGTTCATTTTCTTTGCTCCAGTATTTTATGTTTTGAACGTTTGGTTCATTGTTTAATGTGAAGGTGCATTCGTCACTAAAACAAATATTGCGTAAGAAGTCCCTATCGTTATTCGCCATTTCTATAACTTCAAAACTTAATTCCTGATGTCTTTGATATTTGTACGTAATGATATTTATATTACTTTAATTTGCGTAGTACTGTGCTGTGATTCTTTTCTACAACTTTGCCAAGAAGCCTGGTGCTAATTCCTTTATTTTCTTCTACATGAAGTAAAACATCTAAATCGGCATTATTTTCTTGAGCTCTTCCATCGAGTACATAATTATTTCGCTTTAAGCAGTTGCATTTATTAATGACAGTAACTTTTGTCTCAAACTTATGAACGATATTTTGAACTGTTGTGTTACTTGGAATGTGTCTGTCAGAAAAAAAAACGTAGAGAACATGTCGGATACTCTTCGATAACTATTTTCCATGTAATACCATTTAATTATTGTTATTTTCTCTTCAATACTGTAAAACATTTTGAAATAAGTCAATTAAAAAGTTGACAAGACAATTTATTTATTTCTGGTGGATTCATTATGGTATGTAGCAGGTATGCAACGATTTTACAAATAGTTTTTCTTAAATAACTTTTAATTGCCTTATCAAAAAAAAGAAATTTAGAATGTGAGCTAATCTTATCAACGTCTTCAAAATAGTCTAATACAATTTTGTTGTAAATTCAATAGGGATCAATATTTCAATGTCAAAATTTACATGGGATTTCCTATGGCCAGTCTGGCGATGCACCACCGTGTTTATATATTTTATATATATATATATATATATATATATATATATATATATATATATATATATATATATATATATATATATATATATATATATATATATATATATATATATATATATATATATAATATATATATATATATATATATATATATATATATATATATATATATATATATATATATATATATATATATATATATATATATATATATATATATATATATATGTGTGTGTGTGTGTGTGTGTGTGTGTGTGTTTTAGCCTTATTGTTAAAAATTACTTGCTGACTTGTTAACTATGAATTTTACTTTAGACTTTTTGCCATCCCTGTATTTTAGGTGATTTACAACAACGTTTTAGCAACTTTTTATGTTTTTTAAGGCAATTTAAGAAAAGCCACTGAATCTAGATCTTTTTTCAATGTGCACGTGTGCTCATCTTCCGTTTTTATGATTTCTGTTGCAAATTAACATAGGATTTTTTTTTAGTATAAGATACTATTAGGAGCTTTAAAAGTCGTAATATTAACATGAAACGTCGCTGAAATGGTGCTTTTATTTTAAACCTACATGACTTCGTATAACTCACGGAAAAGTCGTATATTTATACATATATTTTATACTAAGTGTTGTAGCAGAATAAACTTTGACTCAAGAATATAATTTTTAAAGCTGATATTTACCAATTTTTTAATATTTTTTACACTAGGAACAATTAACCAAAATGCCTATTAAATTTCCTTGTATGCTTATACGTCACAAATAGCATTTTAAATTATTAACGAGTTATTGTTCAAAATTTCACGTTTCCCATTTTCCATTAAAATTAGATGAACACGAATTCATCGATGTGACAAAATGTTATGGAAATTTAAATTTTAAAATCAACCACATAAAATGCTAAATAGAAAGCCGACATTTTTGACATATGCAATGGTCTAGCACGCGTGAAACAGCAAATTTTTAATATATGCTAATATTAATATTATTTCAAAATATTTAAAAAGTAGTTTAACAGTAAAGAGACATATAAAAATTAAATATCAGGATTTATTAATGTTTAGAGTATCTCTTCAAAATTCAATTTACTGGCTGGATGATATACCAGGATCATTTTTAAAGAATGTGCTCACGAACCTGCACTTGTCCCATCTAGTCTTCCTCAATTTTCTTACAAAAAGGGCAATTTGCACGTCTGCATTCCATTCTTAAGTAAGAATCAAGAGCAAATGTTTTTTATCTATTTCATATACGAGTATCTAAAACAAGTTTCTTCAGTTTCTTGACGAAACTTGATGAAGGCTTTTGACCAGGTACCTTTGACCAAACTCCTCAACGAACTTTCTTTCACCGAAACTTGTGTGGCTCTTTATTTCCCTTTTAGTCGTCCGGGTAAATCAGTAACTCACCGTTAAATAATTTTGGAAGGTCATAAATCGAGATGAAACCTTTTGCATTCTCATTAGAAACAGATCAACTACAAAGTGTCGGAAAGAATTAGTGGATTCTACGAAAAAGGTTTTTTTTACACAATTTTTTCATTAAATATGGAAAAAGAAACGTTTTTTTAAATAAGTTTATGCTTGGGGGTAGCATAAACTTATTAAAAAAACGTTTCCTTTTCCATATTTAATGGATCACATAGGCTTTTTGGGCTACTACATTTAAATACGATATTAGAAACTACATTTGAAAGCTTAGAAGGAATGAATTTACCCCTTTTTACCCCTTACATCCCCCAAAAACATACACAGCGCTAAAAAAAGTTTTTTTCCTATTTTTAATGGTACATATAGATTTTTTGGGCCACTAAATTTAAATCTGATATCAGGAATAATATTAAGAGGGGTTAGATACCCCTATTTTAATTCCTTTTACCCTATCGTCATTAGTTTTTTTTAAATTTCTTTTTTTTTTTTAATTTCAGAGGATGATGTTGGTTTATTGGGTCTTAAACTCAAATCTCAAGTCAGAAACGATATACAAGGAGTTGTATTAAGGTTCCCGTAATAAACGAATATTTTCTTTTTTTTATTATACAGGGTGTCCCAAAAGTAATGGGACACAGAGCAACAGCAGATTCCCTAGGTCAAAATAATGCAATTAACGTAAACTTGCCTTATCCCAAATAATAACTTAGATACAAAGTGTTAAACTTTTAATTTTGTTTTCGTTTTTTGTAACTTCTTAACTAAATGACGTAGCGGTACAAATTTAGGTTTTGGGGGTTCTTTGAGGCGAGAAATTAAAATTCGTCCATGCTTTTGATATGTACCATTAAAAATTAGTAAAAAACCTTTTTTGGCAAAATGTTTTAGGAGTATAGGGAGTAAAAAAGGGTAAATTCTGCCCTTTTAAGCCTTCAATTGTAATTTTTAATATCATATTTGAATTCAGTGGCCTAAAAACCTAGATGAACCATTAAATATGAAAAAAGAAACATTTTTAAATTAATTTTATGCTGGGGGGTTAAAAGGGTGAAAAAATGGAGTAAAAATATCTTCTTATCTCGATTTATGACTTTCCAATATCATTTTTAGATTTAACGTGTTTTTTAACAGATTAACCTGTACTATTTCTAGTAATTTCTGTTATTATAAACGATCACTCTTTTAGTTTTAACCAAACTAGTACTGGGGACCCTAAAGCTCAGTGCTAGCACAACTAAATTGTTTTTTCACGACAATGATAGTACCATATACCATAAGTTTGCATTTCCCAAAAAGTTCTGCCCATTCTTGTTTTTTTATTTTTGAGTGCTAAAGTAATGCAAAACAAACAATATTTTACCGCCGTAAGCGTTACTTTCGAAAACAACCCTAATACGCATAATCATATTACATCCATAGTTATGGCAGCCAGAAAGTATTTTTTGGTTTTGAATCTATACTCTATGTTTCTATCAAAAATCAGACATTACTTAGGATAATTAACTTTCCTTACAGCAACTCTTTTACCTTTTACAGCGACAAGATCTAGGCAGGTACATTGTGCCTCTATTTCAGTATCCTGTATATAGTATTTTAATTTACTAATAATAATTAGGAAATTTTATAATACTCCTAGCAGCTTCCAGTAGTGTAACATAAAGTGCGACCCTCATGCATTCTTTACAGTCCACCTATAGCAGCACCAAACTTTCCATTTTATCTGCCCCTTAATCTTTAGAATATGTAAACTTTGTACTAATAAATCCAGAGGTCCTTTCTTTTTCTTCAAACAACCAAATATCTCCCATGGTAATACGCTGTGTGATAATTTACTTCCTTACTCACTTATACATACTCATACTGCCTCACACAAATGTATTAGTCAAAATTTTTGTACAATTTTTTTCCCACCTTAAAAAATAAAATAATTTCTACCTTTAAAGGAAAAATCGAACTATTTGCTTAACAATTTGCTGCCAATTCTATGCTTGATCTTCCCGTTTTAAAAAAATATGCTCCTAAGTTTGCGCCCCTTACTCGCCTCTTTCGTATTATCCTTGAGACGGGTATTCTTCCGAAGAGTTGAAAACAATACAAAACTCTCTCTAGTACAAAAGATCAACATTAGAATTTTTCTGTGTCTCACACAACTAAAACAAGTGCCTTAAGTTTCTGAAATCCCAAATCGCTGCTAATTAACAAACTTTCTTTTTAGGGTCTTCAACCTTAACTTTGTTTTTGGCTCCCTAACTTCCTTTCTAATCGACGTATATTAGATATTGTAGATTGTAGCTCTCTCAGCTTTCACCAAGTTATTGCTGGGGTCTTCCAGGGCACAGTAATGGCACCTCTTTCTCCTCATATTAACGAACTTCCCAACAATACCATTTGTAGTTTCGCTGACAAAATTATATTTTTCTTTAATATTCAGATTTTCAAGTTAGCGCCTAAGTCTAATTTAAAAAACAAGCGCAGGACAGTTAAGATATTTCTTTTACAGGACCTCAAATTAATGTTCTAGTGAGGCGCCAAAAATCTTGTCCATTTTAATGCCTCTAAAACACAGGTATTTTCGTTGTCGCGACAAGATGCTGCCAATACATGCTCTTTACCTAGGAGCTGCATAGCAAAAAGCTCGGATTTCTTTTTCGTGCCAGAAAGTATTTCTAGCTCGGATTCCTCTTTTCAATAAGACGTTCCTTAGGATATTGTGGTTATTGTCTCTCACAACTCTTAGCATTCTTGATTGATACAATTTATAGAACTGTTCGCCCCAATAGTGCTCTCATGTTTACAGAATAGCTTCCTTCTCTTACCAACCGACGAGCTGTAGAGGATATATGGCTCTTTTATAGATGTTGTCACAGTTTCTGCTCTGAGGAACTGAAGAGTTATTAATTATCTGGCATTCCCCAAACAGATCAGCACATAGTGCAATTTTTAAGCATCTTTTTACAGTTTTACTTCTTCCTTTATTTCTAAAGTATCTAGACTGTGGAAATTACTGCCCCCAGAGATTTTTCCTTACCAAAAACTCCAAATATTTTAGTCCCGTAATAATGAACTACCTCTTACCACACTTTTAACACCCACGATACATTAATACTTTGGTTTTTAGCCTTCGTGGTCTGTTCCAAAAAAAAACAAAAAAAATGATAAGAATGATATCGCCAGCAAATCATTTAAAAGAATTAAGAATAAACATAATTACATCATCCAAAAATTACTAATATTTTGTATTTATTGTATTAAATTGGATTTATGGATTATAACAAACGTTTTTATTTTTACAATATATAAAAAATTGGTATATATTTTTCCCCAGTCCAGTAAATAAGCTGGAAAATACAGTAAAATGTGGAAAAGTTGATAAACTGCTCCGACTTTAAAAATTTCTTTTTGCACGTACTCTGTAGAGCCTCAGGAACATTCATTTCCACTAACATCTACCTTGAAATGAAAAAATTAGGGTAGTTTTTCCACTCCCAAATAATCTCCAATAGTAAAACTGATGAAAAAATTTTAAAATTCAAATTTTTATCTCGGGTGTTTTCGGGGGTCGCTGATTACGAATTCGCGGCCAAGAATCGTGTGAGGGTGGTTGCACCTCATCAAAACCATCCCTAGGGATTACAGAAATGGGGAAATTTTAAAAAGTCAAAATTTTACCTCGAAAATGCTCTACCGGGGGTTTTTAGGGTCGCTGAATACGAATCCATGGTCAAAAATTTAGTAAGGATGGTTGCACCCCCATTAAAACTATCCCTAGGAGTTACAGATACGAAGAAATTTTAAAAATTCAAAATTTTACCTCGGAAATCGTCTTTCGAGAGTTTTCAGGGTCGCTGATTACAAATCCGCGGTACAAAATCGGGTAAGGGTGGTTGCACCTCAATAAAATCACCCCTAGGGGTTTCAGAAATGAAGAAATTTAAAATTCAAAATTTTATCTCGGAAATCGTCTTTCGGGGGTTTTCGGGATCATTGAGTACGAATCCGAAGTCTAGTTCCACAAACTTTCAATGTAATATGCGCGCGAATTTTGGTTTGGTAGTTAAATTATTGAAAAAATAAATTACGAATGTAATAAAATTGTTTTTCAAGTTTTCTTTAATTTAAAAAAAAACCCAAACACAATTTTCCCATTTTTGTAACTCTTAGGGGATGCTATTGATAAAGTGCAACCACTTTCACACGATTTTTGGCCGCGGATTCGTAATCAGCGACCCCAAAAACCCCCAAGAGATGATTCTCGGGGCAAAATTTTAAATTTTCCCATTTCTGTCACTCCAAGGGGTGGTTTTGATGGGGTGCAACCACCCTCACGCGATTTTTGACTGCGGATTCGTAATCAGTGATCCCAAAAACCCTCGAGAGGCGATTTCCGAGGTGAAATTCTGAATTTTAAAAATTTTTCATCAGTTTTACTAGTAAAGACTATTTGGGGGTGGGAAAACTACCCTAATTTTTTCATGTTTTATTGCAAGGCATATGTTGTTAGTGATGAATGTTCCTAAAGGTCTACAGAACACGATAAAACATAAAAAAAAATTCTAATCGGAGCTTGTTATCAACCTTTCCACATTTTCCGGCTTATTTACTGGGCTAAGTCCGCCATAAAGTTAAACGCCAAACAAAGCAAATTAGGCCAGGTCTGTGTAAGCTGTAAACGTCATTTTGAGTCGTTCGTATTTCATCAATTTCTTATAGAACAAAAAATAAAGGGATTGCGCTGATCATTTATAGGTTTTACATCATAATTGTGGTTTATTGACTGTAAAATGAACCTAGAAAGTGTAAAAAATATCCATCTTGGAAAAAAATTACTCTTAGTAAGTCATCTAATCGATATATGCGCGATCTATGTATATATATATATATATATATATATATATATATATATATATATATATATATATATATATATATATACTATCGGACATAATTATGGCAACAAATTGATAATTCAAAATTGAACGGTATTTAACACAATACATACTCGGAAGCCTGCTCCAAACATAACAACAACATATATATATATATATATATATATATATATATATATATATATATATATATATATATATATATATATATATATATATATATATATATATATATATATTTATATACAGGGTGGCCCACCCCATTCGCCTCGGTTTTTCTACAAGAAATGAAAAGAGTTGGGAACAACTTTTAGCACGTCTATATGTGGGTCTATGAGAAGCATATTTTAAAATTATTTTGAAATATACAGGGTGACCCAAAAAAAGGGTACATATCAAAGTTATAAGTTTTCTTATGAAAAACCCCATATTTTTTTATGTTTTTAGATACTATAGACCAAATAAAGGTGAGTTATTGTTATATTTCCTATACCTAAAACTGACCGTTTCTGAGAAAATTAAGAGAAATTTAAAAATACAGGCCATAATTTAAAATTTGTTTACACCCTGTAACATATAACGAGCTGCTCGTAATTAAATTTATTGCTTAGCTCAAGGTTAAAGTTTACTATTACATAAAGTTTTTACATTAATATTATATAGAGTGTTGAAAAAAATTGCCTTAAAGTTTGGAAAAATTTTATTAAATAACTTCCTTAAGTTAAATGGAACACCCTATATTTAGGGGCCTATTTTGGCGGGGAACTAAATTCCCATTAAAACCATATTAGGGTTTCCTATACCTATCTCTTCTACTTTTTATGCAAAAGGTGTTTTTATATTTGACTTATCCTTTATCTTAAAAATGGAACACCCTGTATTGAAATTAAAAAACCTTTTTATAAAGCACAAGTTTAAATTTTTAAAAATAAGATGTATCTCAAGCAAAATGCAGACAAACGGAATAACTCCAATTTATTGCCATTTTTAAAATATTAAACATTCTTAAAAATGACGATCGAAATATAGTAGAAGGCACACCTGTCCTAATTGTTAAGACGAAATATGTTAAATTGCCCCTGTTTCTTAGCAAATATATCAGACTTTATTTTTCATACCAAAGAATTAGTTAACAGACATAACTTTTGCTATTACAGTGACGAAAATCCTAATATTTTTGGAACCGTTGATCACCAGCTCAGATGGTCTATTAACGTGTGGGGTGGAATAGTTGGAACACGAGTAGTTTTATTTTACCATAAAGCCTGATACATTTGCTAAGAAACAAGGGCAATTTAACATATTTCGTCTCAACAGACAGGTGTGCCTTTTTCTATTTTGATCCTTATTTTTAAAAATGATTTAATATTTTAAATGACAATAAATTGGGTTATTACTTTTGCCTGCATTTGCATGAGATTCCTCTTATTTTCAAAAATTTAAACTTGTGCTAACTAGTGGTCCCTAATTAATAGGTTTTTAATTTTAATACAAAGGGGGTTCCATTTTAAGATAAAGTTAAAATCAAATAAAAAAAAAGCCTTTTTTTCATAAAAAAATAGGTATAGGAAACCTAATCATGGTTTTAAAAATAGTCCGCGCCAAAATAGGCCACTAAATATTAATTTTAAATAATTAAGTTATTTAATAAATGTGATGTCAAATTTTAAGGCAATTTTACTTATATAATAATTAAAATTTTTTTATGTGATAGTTAACAACAATTTTTAAAAATCTGATTCGAGCAGCTCGTTATACAGGGTGTAAAAAATTTAAATTATATTATATTTAATTTTTATTTCTCAAGAAACGTCAGTTTTAAGATATAAAAAATAAAACTCCTGCTATTTGGTCTATATATCTAAAATATAAGAAAATATGGGGTGTTCCATTAAAAAAAATATAACTTGGATATGTACTTTTTTGATCCCTGTATATTTCAAAATCTTTTGAATATCTCCTCATGGAACCTGTATATGCTAAAAGTTTTTCCCAACTCGTTTTTTCTCGTAGAAAAACCGAAATATATATATATATATATATATATATATATATATATATATATATATATATATATATATATATATATATATATATATATATATATATATATATATATATATATATATATATATATATATATATATATATATATATATATATATATATATATATATATATATATATACACATACATATATATATATATATATATATATATATATATTTTAATATATATTAATACATATATATATATATATATATATATATATATATATATATATATATATATATATATAATATATATTTTATTTGATTTCTTGGGACTTTTGGTTTACATTTATTTTGAAATTAATATAGGTTATTTTTAATTTTTTATATTGTTTATTATTACAAACGTTTCGGAAAAAGCCTTCATCAGTGTTTATAGATCTAAAATTAATATGGCAGTGGTTACTTATAGTTATTACGTTTTTTTTGTGTGTTACATAAAATAATTTTACAAATTTACAATAAAAATTATGTTTTTTGGCTTATCCTAGAAGGAAATCCGTCTATTAGCAATAAAAAAAAAGTTAAAACACTTATATACACAGTTTACAAACATTTTAAAATCTTCAGAACATGCACAATTAAAATTTTTATTTATACTGAAACGGCAGTTAGCAGTTCCTTCCGTATCCTGAAACAAGATAAGAATCCAAAACATTTTTTTTAATTTGTAATTAATGTTAAAAACAGTTTTATAAAATATAAAGGATAATATTTGTTGTTTTTATATAGTTACGATAATTAAACCTGAGAATAGGTTATTGTTTAGGAAAAGTTATAATATTATTTAAGTGTGAGGAGAGTGAGAAAAATATCTTGAACTGAAATTAATTAATAAGGTTGTAGTAATATTGGCTTAGGTTTTTTATATCTGTTTTATCATTTATAGAGTTTTCATGTTTTTTAATGAAAAGCATTTCAAGAAATTCTCTTTTTTTCTGATTTGGTTCTGTTTTTAAAATTTTTGTGTCTTGATAATTAAAAGAATTCTTTGCATCATTTTCGTGTTTAGGGGTTTTAGATATATATATATATATATATATATATATATATATATATATATATATATATATATATATATATATATATATATATATATATATATATATATATATATATATACATATCGCCTGTTTAAGAAAATCAAATTTTTCTTATTCAACTGTTTAAAAATTTAAATAAATTGACAAGAATAATGGTTTACGGAACCGCTAGCCTTAATTTTCCAAAATTTATGGCCTTGTTTAATGGATTAAAAGATTCCAGTATACTGATATAGGCTACGGTTGCGAGAAATGCAGTGCTCTAAATTGTTGCAAAAATGTACCTATCCTTTATTTTAACAAGTTTTGCCCAAAATAGGCTTTTAAAATTACGGCCTACAGTAATAAATAAATACTTAAAATTCAGAAATTTTATGCGATGATGGAGATTAATTGTTTAGCATAGCATATTTTTTCACAGATAACATATACCTACCAACTTTACTATATGCGACTTTACGGTAAAGATATTATATGTTTAAGTAAAGTAATTAACAAAGCAGGCAAAAAAAAGTTTTCCCAAACCGTTAATGCAAAAATTGCACAGGGTCATCTAGCATGAAGTGGACAAATCTGTATTTGTAACTTTGCTTGTATTAAAAAATGTGAAATAATCTGTTTTGTGATTTTTTTCTCGTAGCATATAAAACAATACTTTAAAAAATGACTTAAATTAAAAGAAAATGTATACGACATAGAGATAATATATAATTTCTTAATGAAACTCCTTAAGTTGTCATAATAGTTATCTACCTAACAAGTGGAAAATGGTCCTTTACCACATGCGACAGCAGTTACACGAAGGAGGAAAGTGCCTCCTTTCGTCCCGCGGATTATTTGATGCACGATGCGGAGCGGAGGGTAATAAAATCCAAGGGAAGAAATGCACTTTACTCTAACTCTAGAGAAATGTATATATATTTTTTTACTACTTTTCATTTAAATTTTTAAAAATTATCTTTAAATTTTATGTTCTATTATTAAATTGTGGTTTTGATTACTTGGGTATACCCCTCATTTAAAAACTTGTCAAAGTATAACGTAAAATTTGAAATCGTTGACAAAACATACATTAATTGGCATGCTCAGCTAGAACAGGAAGGTAAAAAAAATTACCTCCCTAGAGAGGTAAAGTGTTGTTTTCTAGCCTCAGACAGGGGTTAAAAACGGTATTTTCTAAGAAGCTAGCAGAAAAAACATTTTACGAATTTTTGCTTACTAGCTACTACTACTTGCTTGCTTACCACTACTTGTTACATGTCGGAGCCTCTGGAGCCCGGGGGCTTCGTATCATTGATATGGCTGATACGGCGGTAGCTGTCTCTGCAGTAGTGACAGTAGCTTCTTTCGTCCACATCCTTTTTTTAATAAATATGGTTCTTTATCCTGATTTCTTGTCAATAAACTGGAAATGAACTGAAAACATTTGTGTTGCTGTTAGTTGTTGGACTGAAAGAATTCGAAACTGACTTATTTTATACTGTTTGAAAGTTCCTTAATATTTTGGCAGTCATCTACAATTGAATTTTTTGGACTATTTCTAAAATGACTTAGCACTAAATGATCCCGCACCAAGTTCTTGCAATGGCGCTTTTTATTATGCAAAGAGTTACATTTTTCGAATAGACATTGAATTGAAAAGTGTGTTTAATAAAATACTTCTATTGTATTTGGCAAAATATTAAGGTCTCTTTTGTGTTTTTATTATTTATGTAAAATAGTTTTATGATCCAAAATATGTCTTCCAGGAAATGTTTCGTTTAAATCAACACCTAACGCTCCACTTTAATAGAAAAAAGACTTTTGATTTGAAAATAAATGTATTTATTGTTACTTTTTTCTAAATTAAATCACACATTTTTTATATAAATTAAACTATTTTTGTTGCTACTAAAAATGAAGGTAGGGATGTATAACGCCTTATTAAAAAATGTTTATTTTATGTTCTTTTCGCTTTAGTTTAAATCATTTTTTAGCCATTCTTTGGGATTCTACGGAAAAAAAATACAAAAGATGGCCACTTCACATTTTTTTCTAGATATAAAGAAAGCCACATACGTCCTCGTTAGGTCTGTGCCGATACCACATTTATGATATCGATACCGATCCGCCGATACCTTTAACTCCAATACCGATAATGTATTTGAAAATATCTGAAATTCAGATAAAAACTTGTTTTTTAAAATAATGTTTTTATTTATATTTGCACTCAAAATAGTCAAAATTAAAACAAAACCTTTAACAGTTAAAAAAAAGTGTCCAGTATCTTTTTAATACCTGTTTGCTCATCTTCTTCTTGAGTAAGTAATAACGCTTTATAACAAGGATCTAAGACCGTAGTAATTAAATAAAGATCATTCTTTTTCATAAAACTGAAGCCGTTCTTTAGTCCCGCTAATAATTCTTTTAAAAGTGATTTTACACCTTCTACTTCTAAATAATGTTTTAAAATAATCTTGATGCCCTTAGTTAGTGAAAAAATATTCTCTAAAGAAGCAGAATGACCACTTAGTGTCTTTGTAGCTTCTTGAAAAGGTTTTAAAATTTTAACTATTTTTTCAGCAAATTTACTGTACAGTTACTGTGCCACATGTTCATAAAATTTGCGGAGGAAAAAACAACAAACATGTAAAACAAATATTTTAAATCTTAAAAAATAAAAAAAATTGAAAACGAACTATATTACGGCTAACGCCAGTAAAATTATATGTATTTTATTATTTACCTGAATTAGCGTCTTTCTGTTCAAGCTTGAATGACGGTGAAGGCGAGCGATGACGATTCTCGACCTATTTGACATTAAAGAAACAGCAAAAAAGTAAAACTAAGTACTGGCCAATATCCGACACTGAGTATCGGTATCGGTACAGCCCTAGTCCCTGTTCAGTCCTCTGTGGATAAAACATTCTGTATATATATTGTCCTCAGGACATTAAAATTAATAAAAACATTATTATCAGTATTTGTTAAATATTTTTAAATTATTATTTTTATTAAAAGTAAAAAAAATTAAAAAAAAAATAAAAAAATTTAGATATTTTTGCAAAAAATATACCCAAACCTTACCATGAAAAGGACATAGCACATTTGAGTATGTTGTTTCTTAGGTCAATAGGAACATCTTTTAAATGGGACATATTTGTGCAGGTCTACAGGGTGGCCCAAAAAGTCACTGAGAAGTTTCAGCTTAACTGTTTATTAATTCCAATATAAACGCATAAAAAAGTGAAATTTCGTTTAAATCCAACGGAATAATATTTTATATATTTGTTTAGAGTTAAAATTATTTGATTTAACATTTAACACATACAGGGTGGTCGAGTATCGAATAAATAATATGGATTATGCCAACTAAAATGTTAATATCGTGATATACTTGTATATATTTTTAGAAATTATATATTTTTGACAGATTATTAAGGTAAATTTAAGTTAAAATATTTTGGTTTATTGTCCCAAATATAGAGGAATATTTGGAATTTTTTTTTTTCAAAATTTGTGTCCTATAAAGAGGTACATAGTTTTAAAACCTGCACATTTTTGTAGCAATTTTTTAACAGGGGTATAATAAAATTAAGCCACCCATAACTAAAATAATTTTCGTGTACATCTATAGGGTGAAGTATCTAGGAGGTTTCATTTACCATGTCTCGTAGATTTACCTATATTTTTAGGATAAGTCGTACTTAAAAATGAAAACAGAGTTTTCATTGTTAGGTACATTTTTTTAAAACGGCACGCTTTGTATATTAAGCCAGGTTTTAACTCTATTCAATTCTACATAAAAAATGTAAATAACGCTATACGTCAATAATTGCTGGTTTCTGAGATAATTAAGTAACTTAGGAAGTAATTGAAAAGTTAAGGCTTCGCTGTTCCTGAATGCTAATTTAAACGCCTAAAAAGCCTAACTTATCATTTAAACCGTACAAAAAAATAACTTACATACTTGCTTAAAGTCAAAAAATGTAATTTGTCATTTAACACATACAGGGTTCTCCAGTATCGAAAAAATAAACATGTTTATGAAAAGTTATATATGTTAATTTCATGATATATTTGTATATATCTTTAGAATTTTTGCTTTAGCCAGTTTCTTGTGCTTCAAGTCATAAGAGTGAGCTAATTTTGCGTTTTTAAAATTTTAAGCTAATAATGATATAAATTAACAAATAATTTAATAAACAATACTAAATTATAAATAAGTAATTTTACACCAGCAATTTTTTGCGTGGCAAACAATTTTAAAACGACTTATTCTAAAAATAACGGTAAATCCAGGAGGCATGGTGAATGAAACCTTCTAGATACTTCACCCTGTAGGTGTACACAAAAATTATTTTAGTTATGGGTAGCTTAATTTTATTATACCTCCTTAAAAAAATTGCCAGAAGAATGTGCAGATTTAAAATAGTAACTCTTTATATGTCACAACATATTTTGTGGGAACAAACCAAAAAAAAAAAAATCTAAATATCCCTGTATATTTGGGACAATAAACCAAAATATTTTAACTTAAATTTACCCTAATAAACTGTCAGAAATGTATAATTTCTAAACTATATACGAGTATATCACGCTATAAACATTTTGTTGGCATAATCCATATTATTTATTTAATATATAAATTGTTATTCCGTTGGATTTAGACAATATTTCACTCTTTTTATGCGTTTATATTGGAATTAATAAACAGTTAAGCTTCAACTTCTCATTGTTTTTTTTGGCCACCCTGTAGCCCTGCACAAAAATGTCCCATTTAAAAGATGTTCCTATTGATCTACGAAACAACATACTTAAATTTTAAAAAAATCATTCGGGAGCCAGAATCCCATGTTATTTGTGCCATGTCCTTTAAAAAATATCTATGTATATTATGGCATAAAGTTTTTCCTTTTATTATTAACTAAATCAAGCACTAATTGGATTCTTTTTAAGTAAATTAAAATAATTTAGGTTTTGTAATGTCATTGTATTTTCCAAATTACAGCAATTTAAAACCGATTGGTTCCAATTAATAAACTCCTTGCTAACTGAATAAAACGACATATAGAATTGTGGGTGTCAGTAATTCTCTCGTTTTATCAGATTAATTGGTCTCTTACCATTTTAAAATTTATATATTTAACTTTATTGGTAAACGGTAATTTAGATAAAATTTATTAAAGAGAAGGTCATTAATTAAATTATGATATGGAAGGTTAGTATCAAGCTCATTAAGATTAAATGCTTTGTTTTAATGATCTTTTTAATTCTGGATCTTTTCTTGTAAGAACTTTCAATATAAAATCATATAGAAATCTTAAAAAAGGCTTTTTATAACCAATTCAATTGTAGTGATTTACGTTACAAGGCCGGGAAGTGGCTTATTAAGGATGCGTCATTTGCGTCACTAATAAAATGTAAACAGGGTGTCCGGAAATACGGTTCGAATAATTGTTGGGATGATTTTACATGTTAAATTACAAAGTAAAGTTTATATCTACATAGGTCCGTAAATTCGTCATAAGGTTGCTATGGCGATTCAGAAATGGCACCGGGATATAGGGTTCTATTTTATATCTCTGGAACCGTTTTAGATGGTCATCTGAGATTTGGCAAATGAATTGATTTTAATAGTAGGCACTTTTCAGTGTTTTTACTAAATTATTATTTTAATCAGGATCGTACCGAGAGGAGAGGCCTCGATTTAATTTGTTCACATTTTTTTTATACGCCATATTTCTGCGATAAACGACTTTACCATAAGGTTTAAAAATAAAGTTTATTTTATTATAATTGTGTTAATAACAGTGTAATAAAAAAAATATAATGTTCTCGCCTTCCAAAAAATGCCGAAATACTCTTTTATTTCGGTAATCATGGATGCCCTACTTTCTTTGAAGAGTGTTTTCTCGAAAACGCTAGCCTGACAAGTTTTCAACAAGAATACCATTTTTATGTTTTTTATACCGCGGAATCAGAATTTTTAAAGAAAACTGCAAACATATGACATTTAATAAATATGTGAATAAATTAAATCGAGGTCTTCCCTGTCGGCACGCCCCTGATTAAATTAATAATTTAGTAAAAACACTAAAAAGTACCTACTATTAAAAATAATTCCAAAACTTAGATGACTATCTAAAATGGTTCCAGAAATATAAAATAAAACCTATATCCATAAATCGCCATAGCGACCTTATGACACATTTGCGGACCTATGTTGATATGAATTTTTTTTCATATAATTCAGGAAACGAACAATTTTGCCACTTAATTTTTTTAAAATGCATAGACTGACTTAAAATTTTGACAGTAGAAAGCAAATAGTCCATGGATCAAAATCTATATCATGCCGAAGGGTGCCCTTACCTTGGGGGTGAATTTTTTATATATTTTGACTTTAGGAGTCGATAGAAAAATGATTTATAACAAAAAGAATTTTTGATTATTCGGATCGAAATCGGGTTTTTTGTCATAAAAAATTTTGGTTTTTTGGGAAAAAATAAAAAAAAAGCAAATCGGCATAGTATAGATTTTGAAAGGGGGTAATTTAAAACAATCACAAATTTTTTAAAAAAAACTATGCATTTTAAAAAATTGTGAGGTTTTCACTTTTTTAGCTTTTTTGGACAGTAATAATTTAACAAGAAGAATCACCCTTAAAATTATTCAAACGGTATTTCTGGACACCCTGTATAGTAACAAAATATGTATCCATGTATACTCGTTGCCCTCAGAAATAAATATGTTTTAACCCTTTACAGGACTTGGTATCGAAAAAAATTTTTTTTTAGAAAATTTTTGTTTTTTTGGGGCCGGGGCCAAAACTGTATCTCAAAATAGTACAGGTAATGAAGCATTTTGGTTCGGATTTTTTTCATTCTACATAGATTTATCTGAATTTTTTACAGAAGGTATGGAATAGCCCAAGGATCACAGTTTATATCATGACGAGAGGTGTTTTTATCCTGGGGGTGGTTGCCACTCCATCTTAGGGGTGGAAATTTTTTATTACATTTTAATTACAGATATCGATAACAAAAGTAATTTTAAGTTAAACATGTTTTATACATTTTTTTTTTGTAAAACTTATATTTTTCGAGTTATTCCCAATTAAAAGTAACCATTTTTTCGACGAAAAGATTAACGTTTTTAATGGTTTTCGCGAATAACTTCAATATGGTAGTTTATAAAAAAACCGAAAAATACTCTTTAGTTATCATTTCTCTACAACCAATACGGACCGAGCTACGGCTTGTTAATTGTTAGATTTTGTCTAAATGTCAAATGCTAAATTTAAAAGATTTAAGTAGCGGGAAAATTTTGAAGTTTTTGATGAAAACTTATAAAATCTTTTTTAAAGTATATAATTAAACATTTCTTTTAAGAAAAAAAATCTCTTGTATGAAAATTAAGCACCGACCGAGTTGGCACCGACCTTATTTTCATCAAAATAAGGTCGGTGCCGACTTTTTTCTACGAAAAAATCAGTGAAAACAACTCCCCACTTACCATTCTAATTAAAATTGATCTTTACTCTTCTATGATTTTTTTAATATGGATACTATAAGGAACGTCCATTTCGTATGAATTTTATTATCATAAATAAATGCAAAAATAGTTTTGTATAAAGGGGGTTGAATACTTTAATAAATAAACAATATAGATTAATAAAACGTCTATGTTTATTCGATTTTAAAAGGAATGACATCCACAAAATTGATTTATCCTTATAAACCTGTAGATCACCTGGAATGAAAAAGAAACGTCTACTATTATAAAATCCCACCACGCTTTGATGGTAAACTACCACCGTTTTCAGGGTAATATTAATAATAATTACTCTTTTTAGTTCCTATTTTTTAAAATAATAAGTATACTTGTCACAAAAAATTAAGATGTTGTTTATGACAGTACGTTATAAATGTTTAGGCATACTCTAGAAATTTCTAAAATTTTTATACTAAAATTAAAATAATTTTTCTTTTTTTTTTTTTAAATTAGTTTTGTCTCAAAAAGGATTTTTCTTTCCTTTTTTTAGATTAATCCTTTGTTTTGCTTTCATAATATTGTTATTTATTTTAAAACAAAAATTTTTACCAATACAGTACTATATTTACCTAAGAAAACCATAATAATAATTGCAAATATGTGGTAACGGTAAAGAGTCTGTGTTGCTTTATATTGTAAAAATGGTTTTGTCGGAAACATCCGATTGAGACCTTAATGATGCTTGGATATGGTGATCAAATACAAAGTCAAGCAGAAGTTGCAAAATATCTTAAAAATCATATTTCACAATTAACTGTTAGTAAAATATTTCACAAGTTTAAAAAAACTGGCTCAATAAGTGTTGTCTATTCTTGAGAATTCACACGCCTTAATTGTTTCGTTAAACCAAAATAAAGATGTGCCGCAATCTACGATTCACAGGTTTATAAGTAATAAAAAATATCATCCATATAAAGTAGACCTAGTACAAGAACTTATAAAAATATCCCGCAGGCGTCTCCAGGATGAAGAAAAATAATTGATCAAAAAAAAGCCTTTCCATACAACATTTTTTCTTTCAAAAATACATGAAGCACATTTAATCCTAAAAAGTAAATTATCAGGCATTATCAACAATGGAATTTTAAGGCCATACTTTTTTGAAGATAATTTTACAGCCCAACGATATTTAGAGTTTTTGTGATTCAATTTGAAAATTTCTTTTTTAGCGATAATTTTTTCAAATACGGTCGATCCAGATATATCCCATAAAAGAATATGGTTTTACCAAGATGGTGACTCCTCACATGTAATGATAAATCCCGGATCTTTGTATTGGTCGACGAGGTGCTATTGAATGGCCACTTAGATCTCCCGATTTAACCCCGCTGGATTATTTTTTCTGAGAATATGTTAAAAAAAAAGGGGTACCCAAATAAACCAAACAACATTATTGCACTAAAAGAGTAAGTAAGAATGGTATTCAATAATATACCAATTGAAGCTAACTTCGTTAATGGTTATCATCGCTTTGGGGCTTGCCAAGTTGAAGGTGGTGGTCATTTTCAAAACCTGCATTATTACTATTTTCTTAAAAACTATTAATTGAAATTAATCTGAAAGTATCTGAAATTCAGATAAAAACTTATTTTTTAAAATTATGTTATTTATTTTTATTTACACTTAAAATAGTCAGAATTAAAACGAATCATTTGACAGTTTAAAAGTAAAAACATCCATTATCTTATTTAAAACTTTTTGCTCATCTTCTTTTTTGATTAGTAACCCAGTTTTGTAACAAAATCTAAACCATAAAAATTAAATTTTTTTTATTATTGTTTCATAAAAAAAAACGGTTCTTCACCCTGTTAATAATTTCTTTCAAGAATTTTAACCTTCTATTTTAAAATTTTAAAAAAAATTCGATGTCCAAAAAGTGGAAAAATATCCTCTAGAAAAAGGTTACCTTAGTGTCTTTGAGTTTTGGGAAAGGTTTCAAACTTTTAACTACTTTTTCAGCAATTAGCCAGTCACTGTGTGACGTGTTCATAAAATTTGCGGAGGAAGAAAAAACAAGCATGTTAAACAAATATTTCAAATATTAAAAAAATATATTATGAACATAAACTATATCACGGCCAATAAAATTATATTCATTATTATTATTTACCTAAAAAAAACGTCTTTCTCTTCAAGCTCGAATGGCGGTAAAGGCGAGCGACGACGTTTTTCGACCGATTTGACATAAAAAAAAAGATCGGCCCGTTTTTATCCGATAAAATGAGGGGTTTAAGGGATCGCGGCCCCCAAATATACCCCAAAAAAAGTCGCCAAACTTTGAAATTGTTTATCCTGTTTCATCGTTAAAGAAATATGAATTTTATGTGGGACTTTTTGGTAGCCCTGTATATTTAACATCAAGTTGCCGACGTAGGTACCTATATTTTGTCAAAAATTTTTACATGTGAACCCTTGATATTTTTTTAGTGGTTGAGTAGTTATTTTAGTTGTAGCATAAATGACCTATTAATTCTAATTTAAATAGGAATTACTACTGCTATTGTTATATGGAGAACCAGTTAATTATCTATCAGCTTAGTATCGCCCCAATATCGTTGTTGGTAAATAGGTTGATATGTTTATCCTCTCTGATATATTAATTATTTCTATTTGTATAAACTAAATGCAACCCTATCACTAAACAAAAGGTGAATATTATTATCTAGGCGCACAGTAGTGCGCCAAACCAAGTTCCGGCTGATATGTATGTTCGTAAATTTACATAAGTATTCTAATTACCTGTGAAAAAATTAAAAAAGTAATTTTAAGTGATTTCTAAGATATTTGATAGTAAAAATCGCCCATTTTACCACTGACTGACTGACTCACAAACTTATCAAAATTATGGGGCACTTCTTGAGGGAGTAGAAACTCGAAGTTTGATATGTAAATAGGCTTTAGAATACAAATAAAGGGAAAAAACAATTTTAAGAAACTGGCAACTTTTTAAATTTGGAAATGCTTTAAATACTAGGAAACGAACCCTATTTTTTTTTGCATAGAAAACAAATTTTTTTTTTAAAAGTGTTTTCAAAATAAGAATTTTTTGTTGTTTGATTTAACAAAAAAAACGAATAAAATGTTTTTTTTTTGTAACTACTGTGGGACCAATTCAACTCAAGTTGTGGTTTGTTAAAGGTTAACTGTTATTCATCAAACACAAAATTTCAGAGTTTTAAAGGCAAATAACGCAAAATCTACGTATTTTTCGAAGAAAACTAATAATAACTTTTTTGAAGCATTTGCAAAGACCTTTCTTTAAAAAAAAAAGTATGTAATATAAAAGTTGAGTGAGTTATGATTAAAATAGGGTTAGACCAAATTCTTTTGAGTGCAAAATCTTCGAAAACAACCCCCTAATTAACACCCTTATTAAAAATTCGGAGCCCTTTATCTATTCTCTTTATTTATGTATTATAAATACATTTAAAAATGTTAACCGATTTAAATTGCCTAATTTTAAAAAAAAAATGAGCTGCAAGTGAAAATCAAATTTCAGAATTTTAATAAAAAATGACCTTTTTGTTGAAAATAACTTGAAAACTAAGGAAAATACGTAAAAATTACTAAGGTATTAAATTGAAGCTTTTTAAATTACAAATATTTTGTTTGTTTTTAATTTACTGTACAACTGAAATTAAATGAGATATAAACGTTTAAAACGCGTGTGTATAGACAAGCACTGCCTTGTTTTAGCCCTTTAAACTAACTCTTTTAAAAAAGCAAGGGTTTTATTCAGTTTTAAAAAATAGGACCTTGTTGTTTTAAAAACCAACAAAATGGTTTCTTAATCACAAAAACTAAAGGAGTTATGGCTAAAAAAATATTTTTTTAAGCATTCTAAAAGCGATTCAATGCATTTTTTAAAGCACTCGCGGATCGTACTATTTTTTGCATTGTAATATTGTATAGGGTGGATTTTTGAGGATAAAAAAATTATATAATTAAATTAGTAAAACTTTTGAGTAGTCACATTTTTAAATTAGAACTCTGTGTGGGTAAACAATTTTTTCTATTAAATCATAACAAGGGTTTATTTTTAAGAATTGAAATATATTAAATAATGTTTTTTCAGTAAGGGGTAGTTTACACCCTCAAAAAATAAAAAGCGACCTTCAGCATAATGGAGATTTTAAAAAGGAGGTCAAATTAAGCATAATTCCAAATTTTCATGCAAAACACTGTGATAATATATTAATTTTTTTTGGGTAAATAATGGTTTTTTAAATCATAATAGGGATACATTTTTTAGGGCTAAAATATTTCAAATAATATTTCAAAGAAACAAAATAATACATTTTTAACTTATTTAAGTAAAATTTTACTTAACTTAAGCTTTAATGTATAGTTTTATAGGCTTTAGCAATAAAGGATAGTTTTCACCCCTAAAAAATAAAGAGCGCCTATCTGCATAATATAGATTCTAAAAAGAAGGGTTAGTTTAGCTTCATTTCAAATTTTTATGCAAATCTATACATTAAAAAAAATTACAGGTTTTGCACTTTTTTTAGCTTCGTTTTCTGGATTACTAAAACATGGCCGTAATATCGCATATTCATCTGATTAAACCTGAGTTTCTGAAGTCATAATGATCTTCGAATTTAAAAAGCAGCGTACATCAAATTTAGTCTAAAGGATAGGTTCTACTTACAGAGCTATACTGAGAAAAAAGGCACAAGAACCTTCTAATTTTCTTATTAATTGAACCCCAGAAAAAAAGAGGAGAGATCCACCAAAAACATTTACGTAAATTAAGGGTCAAGTTCCTATCCAAAAATTTTGGCCTCTTAAAGTAATGCGATCTAAAATTAAACTAAGATTTGTCCGGATATGCGACAATTCGACGCGGACAATTGGTCGCGCGACAAATCGACAAAAAAATGGCGCGAGGGCAATTCGTCGCAGCGGGGAATTTGACCGGGGGGAAACGACGATTTAGAATTCGATGCAGACACAATTGGGCGCGAGACTCGGCGCGTTATATAAAAAAAAGGGGTTTTTTAAAAATGCATTTAATGTAAAAAAAGCAAATCTGCCTATATATCATTGGGGGAAAAAAAGCTTTGCAAGTTATTAATTTGATATTTTCTCTAAATTTTTTAGTTGCAATCTTCTTTTAGGTTTCTTTATCTTTTTTTTAATATCGTTTCTTTTTTTTTAAAAGGAACTATCTATTTATATTATTTGGCCGTCGATAGATATTGCTGAATACTATACAAGGGGGTTTTCCCATCTTTTTTGGGACAAATTTTTCAACGATTTTTCTGAATATCACAACGATATTTTTTTTTTCATTGTCGAATTCCCCCTGCGTCAAATTGCGATGCGACGGATTGCCCCCTACGACGGATTGTCGCATCGACGAATTGTCATACGTCGAATTGACAGCGTCGGGTTTTTCCCGTCGAATTTGCCCCCAAAGTATTGACGTGACACCGATTTGTCAACAATCTTGGAATATTTTTTTATTAATCTGTCTGTATCAATGAAGACAACTGTCTGTATTTATAAAAAAAAAAATTTATTATTAGACAGATCAGTAAAAAATCTGCCAAGTAAAAAAAAGAGCCAGGCAACCCTACCACAATCTAATCTACTGTCACGTATTATGCATAAAAATTTAAAAAAAAACAGGTACCTGCAGATTTAAGGGGGCCAAAGGAAATTCTTTCCATACTAAATTTTAAGTTTTTCACCTTATTTTTTTTTTTCCCCTTTTAAAAGAATTTCCAAATAAAATGCCCTTGTTTTTTATAAAATTAAAAAAAAAAGAAAAAACCCCCGGCAAACACAATACATTAAATTTTAATCACCCGTCCCATTATGTAGACATTTAATATGTCTACGTTTCCTTCACCCGCCACTGTGTTTACCGCCGTGGGCATCATCGCCATGGGCCAAGCCCCAGGCATTAGTTAATGGAAGGCGCGGCCGCGGAAGCAAAGGGAGCGCCACTAGGTGCGGCCCAAGATGCGTCCGTTCAGTCGGTCGGGGTGACAAGGGGTTGGGTTAAACATGCGATAGACAGTGGAAATTAATGGAGAATACGTACATTTGTAAAGAAAACAATGAAAAGCTTTCAAAAGCAATAAAAAAAGTTAGGAAGGTGTTCACGACTAATAAAAACTGATGAACTGTAAAGCCTTAGAACATAAAATGAAAAATATATAGAAACATTAACGGATCCTTCGGATAAACTAAAAGATTTTACGAATCCGTGTACCTGAAATAAAAGTTACTTTTATTCCATTCTCCAAAAGTCCAAATATTTCAAAATAAGGTTTTGTATTTTATGTTTCCGATTTAACTACCGGTAATATTAGAATAGCTTTAAATCATTTGATGGAAATACCTCTTTAGGCAGCAAGTTCCGCTGTCTAGACATTCTTAGGATGAAGGAACGAACTTAGTAGGAGGTTTAAGACCCCTCCAAATGTACTGTAAATGCATGTCTGCCTATGACACATCGTTGTTTTTCTTTATTTGAAGTTGCTAGGGGAAGAATTATACGATTTAATTCCTTGAAGCAAAAACCATTAAAATACCTAAAAAGAGAGACAAGTTCCCCACAACTTAACAAGCAAGAAAACGGAGCTCTTTTTATAATAGTGAAGCCATTTAACTTTAAATAGAATTAGGAATGCTTATGAGATATGCCATTCCTCAGTTGTGTTAATAGTATTCAAAACAGCGTCCAAATTGGGCTAGATACAGGGACAGGGTATACAGATTAATCTAAGATTTTTCGAAGATACTGTAGCTATGGACATAATATTTATGTGCCAATTGAGTTCATTCTGAAAAGTATCGGCCCAAGGTCAAATGATCCTTTGTTGTTCTTCGTAAGTAAAAAATAAATATTGACAAGCATTTTTGCAACAGCAAATACGAGCATGTAAAAAAAATATCTGCATTTCCAAATTAAGCTTAGAGACTGTCTTAAGAAAAGGAATATTAGAGATAAGGGAATTATCGTACGCAAAAATATAAATGAGGTTAAACGCGGAAGAGAGAGCATCGTTGATGTAAAAAGAAAATAAAGTTGGTACCAATACTAAGCCCTGAGGTACCCTAGCATTATTCTGGTAAAAACTAAAGGGGTGATCATTTACAAACAACTAATGTATGTCAATTAAAAAGGAAACTGGTAAAGAAAGTTTTCGGTATTTACTGCCGCTAATAAATTTATTTTTAAAAGTTTTAATTGCATGGGTAAGTTTGCAAAATGTCTTTACTGGTACAGGGTGTACTGCGAGCAAGGAATATTTTAGACGACTATTTTATAATTTCTTAAAAGAATTATTTCTGATATGCAGCAGCTGCAAATGCAGTATCTGTTTAAAATTCATTAGTAGGTTTACCAAAAAAAGAGCAGTTATGATATATTTAGTAAAGTACTGATTTGATCTGAATTAATGTAATCTTATCTCCTAAAGTTTTTGTCAAATCTGGTTTTGTAATAAGCTTTTTATATGAGCATTCCTAACATCATTGTTTTTAGTTTGTTTAAAGATTACCGACAATGCAGCTTTTGCTCAAATCTTTTAAAGCTTGATTATATTGATTGATATACCATGTAGACAGTTGTTTCCTTGTGACCAACAAATGCCTGGATTTAACTGCAAACCTATTTAAAATTTTGGTAGTGTAATAAAACTTTTCACATTAACTAATAGGTTCATTATAGCTGTGTAAATTAAAGTTTATTATAATGTTTCAATGGTTTTTGGGCTGTTAGGCCGGCGTCAATTGTCTGGTTGACTTGACGTTTCGCCAACACGAGCGGTTGGCATTATCAGAAGTTGTTTCCTGGTTAACAGTATGCAAAATACTGGGCTTTGCGCGGTCGTAGCTCGTATTTATACGTTGGGGAGGCAGTGGGCCAATTTGTTCAAACATTGCTTGACAATCACCTTTTTTTCATAGGACAACAAGATTTATGAACAGACTGAAGGAGTAGCAATGGGTAGCCCGAACAACTGGCTTTAGACAGTGTCCCTTACAAGCCAAAAGTTTGGTATAAATATGTGGATGACACTTTCGCAATATGGACTCATGGACAAGATAAACTGCAAGAATTTCTGACACACATTAACAGCATCCATGAAAATATACAGTTTACGATGGAAATCGAGGACAACAACAAGCTAGCGTTTCTTGACGTATTATTAACGCGTAAAGGAAGATCATTAGGCCACACGGTATACAGAAAACCCAAACACAGATCGCTAGGTTGGTAGGTAGGTAGGTTTAAAGTGAGTGGGTATAACACCCTTCCACCGCGACCGATCGGTCTATTGTGGCTCACACCCTTTTATATTTCTCCCACCAGGTCCAAACTCCTAATAAATCTGATGATCCTGTTGGGAGATAGATCTTTCACCTCCCCGGCAACAAGGTGTCATTGCCGAGGATTGCGAATCTTAGTCGTGCCATTGCTGGGCACGAACACAGTATGTGTTCTGCCGATTCATCCCCCTCCATGCACATGCGGCATTCGGCGTCTTCCGCTAGGCCGATCTTGTACATGTGGTATTTTAATCTGCAGTGTCCCGTGTACAGTCCCACTAGAGTTTTAAGGTGTACCCTTGATTGCTCCAGTAGTTTGACAGTACATTGTTGGTTCGGTGGGCTTATGAAGGCCTTCGAGTGTCTGAGACCCGGAAGTCCATGCCAGTACCGAAGATTTTCTCTTTGTGTCCAAGCTGATATAAACTGCTTGGCCGTTCTATAAGATATACCGATGACCGGTTCCGGCCCTGTGAATTTTGTCTCCGCCCCCTTTTGGCAAGGAGGTCTGCGGATTCATTACCCTCTAGGCCGGTGTGTCCAGGTATCCACAGTAGTGTAAACTTATTGTTTTGACCCAGTTTGGTCAGCGCATCCTTGCAATTTCAGACGGTTTTCGAATTGCACCGGCTGGATTCAAGAGCCTTAAGAGCTGCTTGACTATCGGAGAATATTATAATTGTCTTACGTGTGCAGTGCCGATCAACCAGCGATCTAGCACACATCTCAATAGCAAATACCTCCGCTTGAAATATGGTTGCGAGAGTGCCCAGGCTAAAGAAAAACTCTGCCCTCGGCCTCTGTCCATATATTCCAGCTCCAACACCGTCCTTGGTTTTGGAGCCATCGGTGTACCAACAGATGTCAGCCCGAAGCAGGTCGGTCGTTTTTCGACTCCAGTCCTCCCTTTGTGGGTCGACTACACTGTAGGGCCGGTTATAATTGGTTGCTGCATTATGTCTGATGGCATTCCCAGTCTGTCACAGGTCAGGACATTCCTGAGGAGACTGGTGCTCTCCATATGACACGCCTGCGGTTTGTTACTGACCGCTTGATAGAGTCTGTATGTTGCCCACCTTGCCTCTCTTTCAAAGTAGATATGCAGAGGAGACAGTCCTAGGAGGGCTTCCATGGCCGCCGTTGGTGTCGAGCGCAGCGCGCCCGTGATCATTAGGCAGGCCTGTCTCTCTAGGCTGGATAACTTTGCTTGGGTCAGCCGCTGCTGCCCCTTGCGCCACCATGCCACAGAGCCATACGTGATCATTGGTCTTATGACTGTCACGTATAACCAGTACATCTGTTTTTGTTGCATGCGCCAGGATTTGCCACAGATCCTGCGGCATGTCCAGAAAGATAGGGTCGTCTTACGGATGACTTTTTCACAGATCGCTATCTACATAGGGATTCCAACCACCACCCATGTCAGAAATATGGAGTCATTAAAACCCTAACAGAAAGGGCAAGAATAATTTGCAAACCCGAGGCGCTAAACGCAGAACTTACACATATTGATAATGCTTTAAGGGCCAATGGTTATTCAGAGCGAGAAATCAAAACATCAATGGAACCAACAAATACCAAACCCGTGGAGAACGAACAACTCCAGCCAGTGCAAAAGCATTTCGGCCCTTTATTCCGGGGTTACTGACAGGATTGGTCGATTGCTACAAAAGAAAAATGTAAAAACAATATTCAAACCAACGAGAAAAATCAACGAATGCCTTCGATCGACCAAAGACAAAAGAGATCCATTTTCGTCTTCAGGAATTTGTCGCATTCCGTGCACATGTGGAAGCGTGTACATAGGAACTACAAAACGCTCCATCAACACCAGGATTAAAGAGCATAAAGCCAACTGTCGTCTGGAACAGACAGACAAATCCGCCGTAGCAGAACATACCCTTACAACGGACCATCGAATAAAGTTTGAGGAGACCCAAGTACTCGCGACCACATCGGCATACCACTCCAGATTCTACAGAGAAGCCATAGAGATAGAAAAGCATAGCAACATGTTTAATAAAAAAGAGGAAGCAGTTAAGATCAACAAAACATGGATCCCCATAATTAAGGGTACTAAAATTGCACCCTTTACGAACAGAAACGACCGGACCCGATTGAAACCGAAAGTAACCGAAGCCCCGCCCACTGCCTCCCCAACGTATAAATACGAGCTAACGACCGCGCAAAGCCCAGTAGTTCGCATATTGTCAACCAGGAAGTAACTTCTGAAGTTGCCAACCGCTCGTGTTGGCGAAACGTCAAGTCAACTAGACAATCGACGCCGGCCTAACAGCCCAAAAACCATTGAAACATTAGACAATGGCCGCGAAAGCCTTTCACGGTTTAAAGTTTATTATAGTTTTTTCTTTGCACTATTGTCCAGTTTTTTATTACTGTTTTTGCGGCTAATGTTTTAAGTGCTTTGGCTTTAAACCGCTTTGGCCTTAGGCTCATATAAATTAAAAAATAAGTATTTAATTCTTTAAAACATTATTTAATATATTTTAACCCTTGAAAATCAACCATTATTATGATTTATTAAAAAAAAATGTTTACCCTAGAAAAATTAACTTATTGTCACAGAGTTGTAATTAAAAAATCTGACGGCTCACAAGTATAACTACTTTAATTTTGTAATTTTTTAATCCTTAAAAATTCACCTCTTACAATATTGCAATGCCAAAAATAGTACAAAATCGCGAATTTTTTAAAAAATGCATCGAATCACTTTTAAAATGATCCAAAAAATTATTTTTTAAGGAGTTATCTCCTTTAATTTTTGTGATAAAAAGTTCTTTAAAAAATCATTTTGTTGGTCTTTTTAAAAGCTATAAGGTCATGTATATTAAAACTGTTTAAAACCCTTACTTTTTTAAAGAAGAGAGTTTAAAGGGCTAAAACAAGGTAGTGCTTGTCTATACACACGCGCTTTAAACGTTTATATCACACTTAATTACCGTCATACATTAAATAAAAAAAGCAAAATGTTTGTAATTTAAAAAGCTACAATTTAATACCCAAGTAATTTTTACGTGTCTTCTTAGTTTTTAAGTTATTTTCAAAAAAGGTTTTTTTTGTTAAAATTTTGAAATTTGTTTTTTTCTTACAGCTCCATTTTTTCAAAATTTGGCAATTTAAATCAGTTAAAATTTTAAAATGTATTTATGATACATAGATAAAAAGAACTGAAAAAGAGCTACGACTCATTTTAATTGGGGTGGTAATTAGAGGATTGTTTTCGAAGATTGTTGCACTAAAAAAATTTGGTTTAGCCTCATTTTAATCATAACTTACTCAACTTTTATGATACAAACCTTTATTTTAAGGTCTTTGCAAATGCTTTAAAAAAGTCATCATTAGTTTTTCTCGAAAGAATTGTAGATTTTACATTATTAGCTTTAAGACTCTGAAATTTTGTGTTTGATGAATAACAGCTAACCCTTTACAAACCACAACTTGGTTTTTTGGTTTTTAAAAAACTATAATTTTACGATTAAAAACGTTGATTTTATCGACGAGAAACTTTGACTTTCGATCGCGAAGTAGTATTCACACAATTTTTTAAAGCGCTTTTAAAAATTTCCAAAATTTAATAAAAAGGTAAATTGACTTGTACTTATTGTTTTAAGTATCCTTGTACCAATATATGGTATGTATCTAAATAGTTTTTGTGATTTATTTTAAAAATAAAAATATATTTTGAGGGTGCTTTTATTAAAAATTATGACTAAATAATCAGGGTAATAAGTTTATTCTATAAAATAATAAATGTTTTACCACAAAACCATTCACTTCGGGTGTAACCAGTTTTAAAAAGGAATTATTTTAGGTACAGAGAGGCTTTATAACTCAAAAATAACCTGTTTTTGCAAAAATTGACTTTCAATTTAAGATCAGCGCCCTAAAAAAACTGAAAAAACCAATACCTAACCCGGGTTAGTTTGAAGTCAATTTTATAGAATACAAATACAAACTCAAAATAGAATATACCAAAACTGCAGTTTGGGTTTTATTAAAATAGTTTAGGACATTATATTTAACAAAAAACAATGACTCAGCGTATTCCCTGTATAAATGAAATCGGTACAAAATGTAAAACACGATCCTGTTCATTGTTTTTATGTAATCTGTAAAATCTTACTGCGCTGTCCGTAAAAGGGTTATTACGATTTTTGCTGTATTCATCCATTTTAGTTTTCAAGTCATTGTTCTAGGATGCGAAAACTTCTGCTTGTAGATGTCTTTTTCTCCTCTAAATCGCCAAATATTTAAGTCCCGGGTTATTAAACTGCCTCTTACATTATTAAAGGCACCTAAGGTAAAAAAAATGGGTAATAGCACAGAAAAATAAGTAAATATCCATAATAACAGTTATTGTATTATGTAACTGCATACAACCCGTAACAAAATTTCGTTTAGATTACATTATAATTTTAATAGTCCAGTGTTTTCAAGTAGCAAAAGAAATGTAAAAACTAAATTTAAATTACATACCAACTAGTAAAAATAAAGACCAACTTGCTAGTGGAAATAACTGGATGAATCTAATTAAGTTTACGGTGGAGAGGTAAACCGTTTAAATTAAGGTGCTTAATTTATTTTTATAGACTTTAAAACGCCGAAATGCTGCCTTAAGCTAAATTACCTGCAAGCTTTGCTACTACACTGTTTGAAATGAGAACTGCAACAAATCGATTTTACTGTATTTCTATTTGTGCCCAGCTTCTTTTAGCTACTATTTTTTTTTGTTGCAAAAATGAATTTCTTATTAGGATTAACAATAACAATAACAAATAATGACTTATTATTGAGTGCAAATCAAAATGCAATAAAGGAAATTACTGTGTAATAGCTATTCATCATATAGGTACATAAAGTATGGCCTTATTAGGCGATTTTTTTTATGGATAAGCGCGCTAGCGAGCGAGGGTATAAACTTACGATATCATTAAAGGCATGTTTATGTACGTATACGTATACAACATTTTATGTAGAAGCTTTGCAACTACACTGTTTGAAATAGGAACTGCAACAAATCGATTTTACTGTATTTTAATTTGTTTCCAGCTTCTTTAGCTACTATTTTTTGTTGCTAAAATGTATTTCTTATTTGGATTTACCATAACAAATAATGACTTATTATTAAAAGCAAATAAAAATGCAATAAAGAAAATCACTGAATAATAGCTATGCATCTTATAGGTACATAAAGTTTGGCCTTATTGGGCGATTTTATTTTATGGCTAAGCGAGCTAGCGAGCGAGGGTATAAACTTACGATGCCAATAAAGGCATGTTTATGTACGTATACGTATACAAGATTTTATGTACGATTACAATATAAACAAGTTCCTGATAACTGGAGTTTTGTTCTGTAATAGACCAAACCCCCTCTATACTAGACCTGCTGTTTTCAGTATCGGGCCTGTACGTTTGCTTTGGATGCTAATGGCTGTAGATGTTTAAAGTTTTTTTTGGTAAATTTGTCAGGTAAAAGTGTAAATATTAAAAATAAAAGAAATAATAAATATCGTCTCCTCTGCGAAAGAGGCATTTGCCTACTAAATTGAATCAATACGAAGAAATATATAATTTGTTTCAATAAG
Organism: Listronotus oregonensis; assembly: GCA_019359885.1. NCBI lineage: Eukaryota > Metazoa > Arthropoda > Insecta > Coleoptera > Curculionidae > Listronotus > Listronotus oregonensis. The sequence goes on from JAHBCN010006562.1 coordinate 39,859, forward strand.
TTTTTGTTGGGTTAATCGCCTGAAAAATCTCCAAAAATGGGACCACTTCGGTCCTGTCCCGAGGTATAGCAAATTAAGTGTGATCAGTCCTATTAACCTTTATAAACTGGCAGATCGTCAAAACAGAAGAAAGAAAAAAACCAAAAAATAAAAAAATATCTACGTTTCGGTGGCCACTGTTATAAAGATAAAGCTAAATAAAAAAATAGAAATTTAAACCAAATTTGTACCAATTTTGGTTTAAAAATTTTAGAAGTTCTAAGAATTTTTTTAATATTTATAATGTTTTATCATAAATAACCTAACGTTTATTATGACTGGTATATTTATAATTTTGAAAAAGACAAAAATGGGTGGTGTGTTAATTGATTTTTAGTTTACCTGAAATTACTTCAGCATCAAGCATAGGAAACCATGTATTATTTAAACTAACAGATAATAATGCTACATATGTATCTTAATTTAATAATATAAATGCACTTTCTTTTATTTTAAGTTTTTTTAAACAAGTTTCTTTTGCTAAAATACTAGAAGCTTATTATGTAGTTTTATCAAATTCTGTCAACAGATTTTTGATTTGTAAAATTTTGTGTTTTTAATGTATGTTCTATGTTCTTTTATGCGTTTGGCTAATGGTCTGGAAGTTTCACTTATATAAAATTTATTACATTCACAAGGGATCTTATAAATGACAATTTTTGTATTTTTGTTTATATTGAATGGTTTTGTTTTTGTTACTTGAGATTCAATCGTGTTGTGTGTTTTAAAGATAATACGATATTAAATTTATTACCTATTCGTTGAATTTTATTTGATAAGCCAGAAATATATGGAAAAAATAAATTTGTAATAGGTCTATTTTGATTTGGTCTTGGTTGTTTAAATTATAGATAGCATTGTTTATGAATTTAAGAGGATAATTATTTTGAACTAAAATGTCTTTTAAAATTCTTTTTCATTTTCTATATTTTAAATAAAACAAATTATTTTGAATTTATTAAAAATACTTTTAACAACTCCTTTTTTTATCATTATTGGGTGATTAGAGTTAAAATTTAAGTATATGTTTGTATGTGTAGGTTTGTATACATTTTTAGTTTGAAAATTATTTACATATCTTTTTTATCAGGATATCAAGATCAAGTTGTAAGTTTTTCTTTTTTTAAAGTAAAATGAATTGTGGGTTCTTGTGTATTAATGTGTGGTAAAAAAATATATTTCTTGATATTCTCATAAAAAAAGATGTATGATAAAACGTATGTAAGTTGTTTGAATTTTTGAGGGTTTTTCCTTTTTTTCGTTTCAGGCCACCTGCCAGTTCATAGGGGTCAATAGGACTAAACACACTAAGTTCGCTATACCCCGGGACCAGGAACCAAGTGGTCCCATTTTTTCTGGGCTAGTAACTAAACAACAACCTATTAAAATATTAATCCGCTTCAAAACTATAGCACACATTAACATAATTTGTGCCGAAAATAGTGAAAAAAATCAAGACCACAAAAGGCACCATTCTGGTTTATTTCGACACTATGCTTTCTAAGTACAAATGTTCGTCATTCTCAAGCAAATACTCTATGCTAAAAAAAATGTTAACTATTCTAGAAGGAATTGGCATAACTAAATTTGCCAGTGTTATTCCTTCAGTTCAAATCAGTAGGATGTGGCCCAAAGAAGTCCTTAATCACGTACAAAAAACAAATGGTTGAGTTCTCAGCAAAAGCACATGATAAGAAACATCTATTCAATTGCTGCAAGGGATTTTTATGTAAAACCATGGCTTCTTAAAAATATTTGTTCAAGTGCTTTAATTTTTGGGTTCTTATATTTGGTCTAAGTGGAGCATATAGACGGCAGAAGTTGGAAAACTTTTAATTAACTTGTGTTGAAAAGACTTTAAAACATATTTTGGTTAAGCTGGAAGGTACAAAAAAATAGAGGTTTTGTAAAAATTCCCGAAGTTGCGACCATCTGTAATGCCAAATAATAGACTTATTTTCAACTATATTAAAAAAAGCCATAAAAATAAAATAAAATACTTTCAGAAATTTAGCAAAGTAAAGTTCTTTAAAGAACGTAAAATAAAGGAAAATGCATTTATACAAATTATTAAATATGCGGCTTCAATATCAGTTAACTTTAATAATACTTGATTACCTATGTTTGATGCTGAGGTCGATTCAAAAAACTTGAAATTAATTAACTTACTACCTTTTTTGATTTTAAAAATATTAAAATTAAATTACTTTATAAATTTCGACGAAAAGCTTTCAGAATAGCTTTAATTTTATTAAACAAATTAAAATAGGATTAATTTCAAATTTTATTTTATTTTTATTAAAATTTAAAACACTATATACCGATGGGGCGTCATATTCATAAGTCTTATTATCGACCACCGATAATGTACTGGGCTCTATTTCCTTATCAGATTACCGATCTTTTTTCTTGCACGATTATATTTTAATTGTAATTTTACTACCAAGCCTGATTTGATATTTAAACAAGCGCAAGGTACCTAATGCAGATATTTTACAGAACTTTTAATTAATTTTGGATAAAGATAGCAAAAATCTTGCCCAGTTTACTTTCTTTAAATACTATCATGTTCGCTGATGCAAAAAAGTCTGTCAATTTTCCTTCCCTATTTATGAGTGGTTAAGTTCCGAAGAACAAAATATCAGTTATTCTTGTAGGCGTTACCTTTTGGAAATTACCTTAATTGATATAAATAAAATTACACCCATAGCCACAACACCTTTTAAAAGGCTTGATTTCTCTGTTGCATTTTCCAATAAAGCAACAAAAAGGGCCACATTTATTTGCTCACCTAAAGAAGCCAAACCTTCCAATTTGTCCAATGGTTTCTAGGCTTTATAGACTATGAAATCTGCTGCCAACAGAGCTCTCAGTTTTAGTGAACGCCTCTTGGTTCTTTCGGAATTGTTTAAGCAAACACAAGCTAACTTTTTTTTGGAACATATTCCGAACCTCTTTTCATATATCTTCTAGCTGTTTGCTATAAGTTGACTTACATAATCTTTTGCTGGTTCATTATTGGTGGAAGGTCGTCCAATAAGTAAGTCAACTGAAATGCTAAATTCCAGTCCGAAAATAGCTTTAGCAGGTGTTTTTCTAGTTTGTTCAAAAATTGTGAAGCAAAAGGCTAATAGAAACTTGTGAATATAGACGTCGCAACTACTTTGTTATTTATTTACTTTAAGTTTTAGGTAGTTGTCAATAGTTTTGTTAAATTTCTCAATTATTACCAGCGACAAAAGAGTACGTTTCATTTTTTTGTTGATTTTCAGAAGATTACAAACGTTCCTAAGCCGATCTGATTTCAAAGTTTCTGCCTTGATCAGTGTGTATTTTACCCGGTTCCCCATATTGTCAAATCATTGTTGAAATAGTTCAACAATGTGTGGTAGTTTTTTGTTTTGGTGTTGCGTATACATCCGGTCATTGGCTAAAATAATCCATCTCTACCAATATATAGCGAATCTCAGATTTACTAACTGGTAATACTTCTACTATATGTATAGCATCTTTTAAAAGATGAAAGAACCTTACTGTTTTATCTTGTTAATTTTGCACCAGTCTCTCCTCCACGGTTCCCCTGCCTGTAGAACCTTTCTCAAAATTTACAAGAGTCTTTATAATTCCAAAATGGTCACCCCCTACATAATTTATCTAAGTCTTGCAATACTTCTGTAATTCTCTTGGTTGGTAGTAGTGTTTGATGTTTATGACTTTTTTAGATTCGATTTAATAGGTCATCTTTAATTACCAAAGCGATAATTAAATTAAATAAATTATTGAATTAAATAAAGTAATTATACATTTCTCTCTACATACAATTATTGTATACATTAAAAACATATTTTTTAAATCAATATTGATACATCTCCCGTTCAATTCAGGGTTCACCGTTAATTAAAAAAACATTTCATTTTTGTTAGACTGAAAATATAAGTGCAAATGAGGCTTAGTATTTATCTCATATTCCCAAAGCAATCAGTGTATCGTAGTCCGACCGCCAGAGTATTAAATTTTCTATTATCCCACATTCCCGTATTAAAAGTTCCAAACTTGCCCGATCCCGACAAAGAGTCCCTTGGGATTTATTAATTCCTTTGGCGAGGCAGAGGCTTTGCAGCGCTAATAACGCCAGTGATAATATTGTAAACGTTTCCCTAAACAGCCAAAATTATATCGAATTTAGACTGTGTACTGGGATGTTAAGTTAAATTATTTGGGGACGTATATGAAACAAGTTTAACTTGTACGCGGACAAGATTGTTACGATAAAAATATTACATTTACTAAAGCTGATTTGACAGTTGCCACCAATGAGCTGTTAGGTTAACTGGAGAAAGCATCGATTTGGCATATAAGCGTGGCATCATAAACGTACATTCTAAGGTTCCGCTTAGCGATGAATGAATCTCTGTACTTAAAACAATAAAATGCACCAAAACCCGGGAAAATGGTTACTACAGATACTATTTTGTCGTAAAGCGTGGCTGCCAAGTATCTTTCTGTTTCATTTACTTGACAGTATATTATAATTAAATTTTACTTAATTTATTCTTAAAATTAAATTAAATTAAGCTTTACTATTGTATTTTAAACTGTAAATTATATATGTTATATTTATTACTATAAAGTATTACACAGAAAAGTAATGATGTCAAAATACTATTTTGTTTTTGGACAGCTACGAATAAAGGCGCTTAACGACGTGACACCAGTGCATTTTTCGTAGAGGCCACCTTCGGCCTTTGGCCAAAAGTAATAATTGTTTTCCTATATCTTTGCTTTGCTTCGCTCGACAGCAGGGATGTTACAAAATGCACAATTGTGCATATTGATGCACATTTTCGCGGAATATGCACAGTATGCATCTCATTCTTAAAATATGCACACTTTGTAGTTTCCACTACAACTAATATTTAACTTTCATTTTTTAACACACTACACACAAATAAAAACAAGGAAACATTCTGACAAATACAAGCCCATAATGTCATTCGATTCCTCCCCAGTCCCAAAGCTGGAAACACTGCCTAAGGTGCCCAATTCTTGAAACATTCGAATACGAAAATTTAACGTTGTTGACCGTTTTTTAATTATTTATCGGTAATAAGCCTGGTCCTCATAAATGCGAATATTTTTGTATGCGGATCTTTTTCGATTGGTCAATTTTTAAAGTAATATGGATTTTGAGCAATCAAAAAAGATCCGCACACAAAAATATTTGCAATTTGCATTTATAAGGACTAGAGGCTATAGCGTATATTTTCAAATACGAAATGTTTCAAGAATCGGACCCTTGATGGAAGATGCACATTTCTCACTAAATATGCACAATCGTTTTAATGCTTCATGCACACTTCAAAATTTCCGTGTAACATCCCTGCTCGACAGATGACACATTCAATATGGCGTTTAAGTCTAAATGTTTCTCGCGTTATTTTTGTGACAATTGTATAAAGTTTAGTTTTGTGTAATAAATTTTAATAAATTAAAATGGTAAGGCAGTGCCAAGTGTGTAAAGTGACGGATATGATTCCTGGATTATCATTTCACAGTAAGTACAAACTATGCTTGTACCATTCTATCGCCAATAATAAACAGAACCATGTTGGCCGCAGTTCTCGATTGCGTTTATGAATGAAATGCTTTTTCTATCTATGCTGTCAGCTTATTGGTTGCCACCGTATCACGTAGGCGAGTTTTTTAAAATGGGTAGTCAAAAATCTAGACTTCAACTTACTAATTACACAGGTTTACAAAAAAAAATATCCTGACTATTTGACCGGACCGTGGTATGCCTAGGAATTTCGATGCTCTGAATCCAAATCCGGGGTCAGTTTTATTCCATCACGTCAGAGAAACGAGATTTTAAAGTCATTTAGAGATCTAAATGGTGATACTTGTGAAAGCGGCCCTGGTACAACTTCTTGAGCGACCTATTAACTTGACGGGTACCTGTGTAGCTCTTAGGTACTTTCTGGACAATAGAAAAAAGCTCTAAATCTCGCCCAGGGTCGGCCCAAAGGAAAAAAGTGCTCAGAGACTTTCTTGCCAAGAGGTTGAATTTTGACGCCGGATTTGATGTGAGTTGATCGCGATTGACCCGGCGATGACCGGAATGATTCAAAATCCTAAAGAAGGAGCTCTGCGTAGAGCCTAGTGTAACCACGATTAGTAGAATCTGGCTCTTGGGGTTCTTATCTGCAAAAATTTGCATTTCTTACTCAAACGTTAAACTTAAGTTTTGCTCTAGCTGGATCGCGGTCGACCCGCAGTAATCTGGTCAGTACTGAAGTCTCAGATAAACATTGAAATGGACCTGTATGTTCTGTTGAGGGCCCGCCCAAAAGTTGCGAGATTTCGAGTTTTTTGCTGGAACATTAAATTTTGACAAGGGGTTTGTTGAACCGAAATATTTTAATTTAGAACTTATAGATCGGAAATTCAGGTCCAGCGTTGACAAGTACATGAGAATACCACCGTTGCAATTTCAGCGTGCAAAACCCAATTTTCCACCCCTTCCTATGGGTAGTTTTGGTCCTAGAGGGTGAATTTCAGTAGGGGAAAACTTTTTGACTACAAATTCGGGTCTTGCGTTGAAAAGTACATTGGAATACCATAGTTGATCATCTGGCATCCAGAAATCCATCTTCTACCCTTTTTAGGGGTAATTTTCGGCCTCTGGGACCAATCCTAGACATGTAGGGTAGGATGGAGTGAAAATGGCCGATTTTTTTTGTTTGGGAGATATGGCAATGCCTATATTCGGACAAGTTGCCTTTTCAATCCGCTGATTACTGCGCAAAATCTGGGTTTGTTGTGACCTTATCTTTGGCTGCCCAACGAGACATGAATATAAAAAAATCAGCATTTTTCCAAAATTCTATGCAGCTCTTCGCTTATTGCCTTTTAAAATTTTATTGAAGCTATATTTTTAAAAGAAAATAACCCAAAACTCACCACGTGGAGGTGGCTGCACATCGAGTTCCACCCGCCTGCCCGCCCGCGTTCCACTATATTATATGCTCATAATTTTCTTATTTCTCTAAAACTTTATAATATTGACTTTTTGTTTCAAATATTGGCAATGCGGCTCTAGAAGCTATTTTGGACCTTATATAACCATCACGTGCATCAAAGCCACAGACTGCAGTTGATGCTTCAGTTACCAATTTGACGCAGCGTTCCACTGCTTGTGAATGGCATGGAAACTTTAAAATGCCAATTTCACCTGGAACTTCTGAGATCATTTTCATAAGACTGCTATCAGAAATCGACACTGTAAGGGGAGGATCGGTAATTTTTACTGACTGCCAATCAATTAGGTCAATGTAGTCTGTTTTTAAAAAACTAATGGGGGTACCCCCCAAATTCACGTACTTTTGGGCCCTTTTTATTGTTCTGTGTTGTCTACATTTTAGCACTTTTTCAAACCTAATTCTTTTACTGTTTTTCTCCCATCAGACAATGTTATTCAACATGTTTTCGGGGTGAGCAAAAGACCCGTTTCTTTTGAATCACAAGATCAATTATATTTTTAATTTCTGCTGGTAAGAATCTGATTTTTGAATAATTCCAAAAACATGCCTTGTACCATGTCTACAGGAAGGTTTAGATTTTAGGGAAAACCCTGAAACAGCATATACTTTTAAAAATATATTGGGTTAAAATTTTAAAATTTTTTATGTATTTTCCGTTGCAAGATATAATCTCAAAATCCGATTGGCTGTAGTTAACCACCTGGAATGATTCAATTTCCCTGGTCCTCTCTGCGACAAACTCAAAGAAATGTTTCCGTGGAAATTGCAGTACAGATTTCATAAAGGTATTCCCCGGTTGGAACCAAGTTCCGGGGGAATTTCAGGCAAAGTAGTTTCGATTTTTTCCCAAAATTTTTCAGGGATTTTTTTACAGTTTTCCAAATGTTTTTCCCATTTTGCTCTATATTCCCTTTTGGCCCAGTAGTACCCCGTCCAAATTTTGCAGTAGATGATAAAGGGAGTTCGTTTGCATGTAACAAAAAAAAACGAACCATTGAAAGGTCGTCCAAGAGAAACTTTAATTTGTCTTAATATTCCATTTTTCACACCAGTATTGACTACTGTACCATCACATCCAATAGTCTGAAGTTTAGAAAGATCCATGTTTTTCTCGAAGAATTTTTAAAAAAGCTTCTTTTAATATTTGTCGAATGACCAGAACTTGAAGTGACATGATCTAAATACATGGATCCTGGTTTTGATACCAGTACAATATGCTCTAAAAAGGTGCTTTCCATTGCCCCGAAGGTAATACGATTAAAAAACCCAAAACTTACGAAGTCGGACAGCGGTTTTTATATAGAGACTGTTACGGGCCCGCATGATATAAAAAGCCAACTTTCAAGGTCATTTGAGCAGCCAAAGATGACGTCGTAGAAATCTGAAATTTTACACAACCATTTGCAATAACAAAAGGTAACTTTTCCGCATATAGGCATTTTAATTAAAAAAAAAAAAATTTTTTCCCCCCAATTTAATTTTTTAACTGAAGAAGGCAAAAT
>JAHBCN010006563.1:0-48429 GCA_019359885.1 Listronotus oregonensis
GAGCTTTATATTCTTTGCCACATAACAATAGGCTATTTGAGCCTTAAAAATTGAGTTAAGGGGTCATCAGCCTACGTCTTGATTTTAATGCCTTTCTCTTTGCACCCGAACGTCAAAAAAAAAAGACAATTTTTTTGGGGTCGGGAAGAAGCCGATAATGTTTAAAAAAACCTTTTTTGGGGGGGTTTTTTTCCCAATCTAAAAAAAAAAAAAAAAAATGTTTTAAAAAGGGGGTTTTTTTAACGCGCAAAACTTATAGATTAAAAAGAAATAAAAATTTTTAAAAACAATAAAACATTTTTTAAAGACAAATTACTGTTTTTATTGTATTTTTTGGTTTATGGAGTGTGTCTTTTTCCAAAAAATTTGTGGGTGTTATTTCCCAAAACAAAACTTTAAAAAAAAAAAGGCAAAATAGTGCAGAAAAATTTTTTTTTCCCATAAAATTCATCTTTTTTGTTTTTGAGTTTTTTTATACTAACCATCATGTATCTAAACTAAAAAAAATTTTATATAAGGGTTTTATTTTTAAATTTTTTTTTCTAGAATGATTATTTTTAATATCGTATAAATTAATTTTATTTGGAAATTTAGCCCCCATTTTTCTATAATAATTTTTATTTTTTTTTTTTTCTTTTTTACCTTGCACGTTTGTTTTATATTGGGAAATTGATTTAAATACGTTTCTCTTTCCTTCCAGTCATTTTTTTTTTTCCCCAAAAATTGAAAAATTTTTTAAAAAAATTGTATTCATGCCGTATTGCTTTAATACCTTTTTAGGGTGGTAATAGAGGTCTGAGATGTTCTAGACGCCATTTTAGATCTATAATATCCTACAATTGTTTTTTTTTTTTAAAAATAGGAAATTTTCAAAAAATATTTAATAATTTTATTTCCGTTATAAAAAAATTAGTAAGTTTTATCTTTTATGTTATTTTACACTTTTATAACCTTTAACTGGGTAGAAATTGCATTCCAACTGACCCAAGAAATATCTATTTCATCTTTTATACAAAGGATTTTAAAAAAATATTTTTTTAATAACTATAAAAAAGCTGTATGTATAAAAAAAAAAAATCCCCCGGGGTAACATCGAAGTTACTACCGAGCTTTTTTTTTTTCTGAATGAGAACATAACACAGCCCCAAAAAAAAAAAATGTACATTGGACAAGACTACTATATCTTTATGTTTTTGAGGCCCCCAAATCCGAACCCGGGGTTAATTTAACCCCATCAGGTCGTCGTTAAGGTCATTTCAAGGTCAAATTTACAAAAATACACCTGAGTGAAAATAAATGATATACCTTTATTTTTTTTATGTTGCTGAATTCAAATCCGAGATCTATTTATTTTTCCAGGGTCAAGGTCAAGGTTGTTTTAGGGTAAAATTTTTTTAAAAAAATACTTAGGTGAGAACAAATGATATTTTCGTATGTTTTTGAGGTTGTTAAATTCAAATCTAAAGTCTGTTCGATCATACAGGGTCAATGTCAAGGTCATTTTAATGTTAAATTTTGAAAAATAATACAAAGTAAAAGGAAATGATAATGTTTTTGAAATCGCTAAATTTTAAAAACCCAAAGGGCTGTTGACCCTACCAGGTATGAATTCAACCTTTAGTGTAAAAAATTTTTTGTTCCCCCTTTTTTTTTTTGGTATCTGACTTTTTTTTTTTCGGGAAAAGGTTCAACATGTGTTTTTTTTACGTTTGGTTCCTGTTTTATTACTTTTTTTTTAAAGACCATCAGTAATCTGTTATCATATTTGTACCCCACCGTCTATGATATATTTTTTCCATTTCTTTTATATCTTGATAAAACCTCTCCATACAGATTTGTTAGAAAGCAATCTATTTTTCGAAAAGAAAATATAATTTTTAACCCCCAAAATCCTAGTTTCTGGGAAAATCTTTATCATTTGAGCAACTAAAAATTTAAATATGAGGTATGTTTGACCTACAGGGTCAAGGTCAAAGTCTTTTTGGATAAAATTTTTTAAAAAAAGATATATTTATATATTTTTGAGGTTCCCAATTTAAATCCGAGGTTGTTTGACCCTACAGGGTACACAATATTGTTTTAATTTTTAAAAGTAAAAAAAAAAACCCAAAAAGAATCAAATAGTACATTGATAGGTATTTGAAGATTGATTCGAAAATTTCCCCCAAAAAGATGCGAGGTAATAACTTTACATCTACAATGACTAGTAACAAAAAAGCAACTTGAGTTAGTTTTAAAAAAGTAGATCAAAATTTCCTTGGAAATTATAAGAGCAAGTTTCAAAAATAAAACAGTTTCTCAAATGATAAAGGATTAAAGTTTTTTGAAAAATTTGACCTTAAAACGCCGACCTTGACCCTGTGGGATAAAAGATCTCGGTTTGTTTAAATATTTTTCTTTCCTTCAGTCTATTTTTTTCCAAAAGAAAAATTTTCCCTTAAGTACCTAAACTCTATTCATGCCATTGCTGCTAAACCCCTAGTGGTGGTAATAGAAGTCTGAGATGTTCCAGACGCCCTTTTGGTCTATAAATCCTATTTTTTTTAAATTAAAAATAGATTATTTTTGTAATTATTTAATAATAATATTGCCATTATAAAAATAATTATAAGTTTCATCTTCTTTTATTTTACACTTTTATAACCTTTAACTGGGAGAAATGATAACTGATCTAAGAAATATCTTTTATCTTTTTACAAACGATGCTCGAAAGATATTTCTTCAATAACTAAAAAAAAGTTAAAAAAAAAGTTTAAATAAAAAAATACTGCTAAATGACCCTTCATATTAAAAAAACCTTTAATTTTTTGGAACAAAAATCTAACAGAATAATTATTTAAAATTTTAGTTTTTTTCCTTAAAAAGTTACACCTAAGGCCCCTTTTTTTAAAACCAGTCATATTTTTTCATTGCTGGTCATAAAATAAAAAAGTAATGAAAGAGGCCAAACGTAAAAGACAAAATTTGGGGTTGTTCCAAAATACAATAACAGATATCAAAAAAAAAGGTTAACAGAAGAAGCTTAAGTATTACTTAAGGCTTAGTTCATACTTAGTAGAGTTAAACAAACATTGGTTTGAATTCAGCGCCCTTTAAAAAATATACAGATGTATCATTTGTTTTTTTTTGTAAAATTTTTTAAAATTTTGCCTTGAAATAACCTTGACATGACCCTGTATGATCAACAAACCTCAGATTTGAATTCAGCAACCTAAAAAACATACAGACTTTCATTTTTCTCACCTAAGTATTTTTTAAAAAATTTGACCTTAAAACGACCTTGACCTGGGTTTGGATCTCGGATTTGAATTCATGACCTAAAAAACATAAAGGTTTGTTTTTTTTTTTACTTAGGTGTATTTCTGTAAATTTGACCTTAAAATGACCTTAACGACGACCTGATGGAGTCAAACTAACCCCGGATTCTGATTCAGCGAACTCAAAAACATAAAGATATAGTAGTCTTGTCCAATGTACAGAACTTTTTTTTTTTTGTGGGGCTGTGAAATGCTTTAAAATTTTAGGAACCCAAAGTGTCATCGGATGCCGATTTTTGGTACAATAACATCTACCTATTATTTACGGTTTAACCAGAAGCGGCATGAGTTTTGATCTTTTAAACGTAACATCCTGTATATTTTTTTATTAGACTTTTACAAGCCATTCATAATAAAAAAATATGTTTTCAAAATTCTTTCAGCAGACAAAGGGAATCCACTATAGTCATGGATGCAATCACTTACGATCGGAAAATAGACGAAGTTCTTCGAAGAGGTAAATACAGATCTCTTGATCAAGATCCAACAACATCCATAGAGAACAAAATTTACAGGACCTTAAGGAAATAAAAAACCTTTCGACCGATAAAACTAGAAAAACTTTAATATCCTTTTAAGGCCCATTACCAGTTCTGACTGCACTGGCAAAATACCTTTTTGACCTAATTAAACCACTGGTCGGTAAGTCTTCATCTTTTGTTAAAAACTCTAGTCATTTTGTTGAGATTCTCAAAAATGTTAAATAGGACCAGACGATATTTTTGTGTTTTGATATGTAAAGTCTGTATACAAACGAACCAGTAGAACTATTCTTAAACATTATCCGAACTAAGCTTAAAGAAGATAAAACACTATAGAACGCACCACCCTGCCGCTGGATGGAGTGATGGAGTTGTTGGGGCTTTTCCTCTGTAGTTCCTTCTTTTAGGTAAAAGATGAGATAGGGCAGCTGATGGGCTTCCCATAGGTTCATCATTTCCCCCGTGGTAGCAGATATTTAAATGGAATGGTTTGAGGAACACGCAATTAAATTCCAATGGAATAGCAGCAAAATTGGCCCTACCTTTTCTCGACGTTCTAGTCAAATGAAAAAAAGGACATATACAAACCTCGGTATATTTACACCAAAATTCGAATTACCTAACGAAACAAAACGGGGGTCACGTATTCTAAATAAACGTGCAGAACTTTAGGTAACAGTAAGAAATCTCTGCAGGAGGAAATAAGAATATAACTAGGAATCTTTAAAGGGGAACGGGTACAGTGGGGCTGGTGAAGGAACTTGAACGAGACTCCCCGTCAAATAATTATGACAATTCCATATATTTAAAGGGAAATTTGGAAAAATAACAGAATCGCAAATAAGTATAATACTAAAACGGCATTTAAACCCAAACTACTCTAAGAAGTATTCTTACTAAGAAAAAAACCCGACAACAATGTTTTTAAAAAATGACTGTATCAACCAAATTTCCCCGTTTAAAAGTGATAAGATATACATCGGAGAAACGAAAAGACCACTCCGAGTTAGAGTTAAAGGCCACAAAAAACATACGGAACGAGGTGAAACGTCGAAGTCAGGGATTGCCAAACACGCTAGGGCAAAAAAACACCGCATACAATGATCGGTAGCAAAAACTATTTATAACAACGAAACACAGGAAAGAAAGAAAATTTAGAAGCTGTCGGTCAAGCTTCAGTGAACAAGGGATAGTATATAAGTCGTAGCTTAAAAAAAAAAGTTTTTAGTTATCACCACGGTTGGGTATAATCCCTAACCGAAACGTTGTGTAACAATTAACAAATAAAGACAATGAAACCCATGATTTTGGTGTTATTGATAAAAAAAATATATTATATTAGATGCCTATCTTTGTTAATTTTCAAGAATATGGCGACTGAAAATCCATAACTAAAATAAATTAATTTAAAAAAAATTTTTAAAACTAAACATGTTGAGAAAGATATGTGAATTTAAATATAATGTTTAATTCAGAGAAATTTGTGAAGTTAATTATTAAAAAAGTCAATTTTTTCAGCATTTTAGGTAAAGCCGAAATAGTATTATTAAAAAATTAGTATATAGGGTCTCCAAGAGCAGTTACACAAAAGATGTTTAATGTTTATAAAAAAGCGGTTGAAAATTTTTTAAAGGCCATTAATTTATTCAAAAACAAATAAAGATAGGTATAGGACATAAAAAATATTTTATATCAAAAAAGGCTTGTAGATTCTAATCCTAAAAAATTTTGCATGGTATTCTATTTAAAATATAAAAAAATTTTACCAATTCCGGCTAAACCTGAACTGATAGGCCGATATACAAAATCGGCATCTAATGACACAAAATATTATTTTGAAATTTATAAACGATATACTTGTTTTTAACACAATAAAACGCTGGGTAGTGATTTTCTTGTCACCTGGTAAATGATTAAAAATTTAAAATTTTTTAAAACCCATAACTCTCCAACTTAAAATATCAAATAAATTCATTCAGAACTGTGTACAGGTACTCAATTAAATAGGCAAAAAAACAACCAACAGTAACTTAATTAGAAATGCCCAAATCATATTAAATGCATGTGGAAAATAATAAATGAATATAGAGGAGCTTCGTAAAATACCAAGCTGAGGTTAATATCTCTCCTAACGAGTTTAACGTTTTTTCATGATTATGCAAAAAATGATTAAGGGCGTTTTGCCGATCGTAATTTAAGCTTAGCTTTGAATTAAACTGGGTTTTTTTAAAATATTAACTTGCACCGCCTACTAAACTTAGCAAAGAAGTCTAAGTGAGGCTTATTAAAAGCCGCCAAAATTATAGGCTTAAAGTGGAAAGCCGGTTTTCTAACCTTAAATTTTATTTAATTTTTGCTATTTGCATTTTTTTGTCAATGTCAAACAAAAAATTGAATGGAATGAAGAATTTTATGATGATATGGACATTTTTCTAAATATTGGAAATAAGCGTAAATCAAATACCCCAGCACAACAAACTATAATAAACTAGTTTTAAAATTTATAATATTCGAAATAAAATTATTTTTTTATTTTATGGTTTAAATTTTCTTTTTTTCCAAGGTTCTCTTTTTCAAATATTTGGAAACGCTAAAAAAAATGGGAAAAAGTATTTATTCTACATTTTTAAGTTAACAAATTTTATTATCTAAGATTTAAAACAAACCTCTTTGTTTGAAAACAACCAAACAATACTAAAATAACTTTGCTATTAACAAAAAAAATAATACAAAATTTTAAAAATAATATTGAAAAAGGTTAAAAACAGGTTTCAAGTATCTTTAGGGTTTTTTGGTTTTTTTGATGGAATTCAACTATCATCATATTTGCAATTTGTAATCTTTTTTCGACCAATATCATTTTTTTTTAGCAATATTTGAGGATGTTAGTGCCCTGACTCAGTAGTTTGGGCGCTTTCGTCTGTTTTCAGTTGGCTTAAATGTAAAATTATTATGTTTTTTAAAGGATCTAAAAAGATTTTTAGGGGGAAAAAAGAAAAATAGCAACATGAAAATTAAAAATTTAGTTTCTTTTTATCAGCATTAAATGTAAAAAAAGATAAATACCGTTTTTAGAGGAATTGGAAAATCCTAAAAAAAATATTTATTCCAAGTAAGAGCATTATTTTTAGCTTTTGTCAAAGATGCATTATGATAAGGGTGCATCAGGACTTTTGCACTTATATTGAAAGGTGTTTTATTTAAAAGTCAGATATTACAAATGAAGCAGAGGCACAATTTCCTAAATTCGGATTTGTTAATGAGATTTAAGTGTGAAAAATATGCTCACGATTTTAATGGACGATAGTGGAGCTCAAAACTAGTCAAAAGGTTTATATAACATACTTGACAGATTTTTGTCTAAACGATATCAAAGTTACAAATTTTGAAAGTAATTATTTTTAAAAAGCTTAACAATTGGCAACTTTGGTCTTATACGCTGATCAGTAGACTCATTTTCTAATAAAGTAAACTAAGTTTTAAATGTTTTAATCTATAAAAAATAATATTACTTTCCCCCAATTGGCAACAGCGCTACCCAAAAGCCTCGTGTAGTCCTGCAGTGTGCGTACCTATGGCGATATGTTTGTCCGTTGTAGGTCAAAATGGGACAGTATGCCGATATGTAATTAATTTACGACCAGGCAAACCAAAATGCTAATCTAGCAGCTCAAATTTACCGTGAAAGATTTTTACGACGCTACATTCATTTAGGACAACCATAGTGCGGGGAAGCCATCGAGACGAGAAATCTTTTCGAAGGTTTTTTTCAGTCTCGTCTCGATCATCGAGACGAGAAAAAAAACAAACTCTCGTCTCGAATTTTTTCTCGAAGAAAATTTCTCGATCTCGATAAGACCCCGAAATTTCGAGAGTCTCGAAAAAAAAAAAACTAAATGTTATTAAGAAATTCTATGTATGGGTTATAACGTACAACACAAGGCGAAGGCTGCAATAAAGGGTATTAATTTTTATCTATTAAAAATACGTTAAAATAAAATTTATTGGTAAGTAGAGGCAAAAAATTAAGACCTAAATTATTGTTTTAATTCTGAATTGAAAACAGGAATACTTTTTTGCATATTTTCCTTTGTTTCTAAGATTTTCACTATAAAGTTTTGGCAAAAAAATTAAAACCACATTGGGTGTCGCTAATCTTGTTGGCACTTTCAAACTATTACGTCATATGAAATCAAGTTTGACGGTTGTAAAAAGTTGACACTTTGGTGCACATGTTAAAATTTTTAATTATTATGTTATACCCATACACATAAACAATATTACCATTCTTCGTTAGTGAACCCGTTTTCTTGTGATTTTTTCAATAACAGATTGACAAATGTCAACTTTTGACAAAAGTCAAACTTGATTTTATATGACGTAATATTTTTAAAAGCGCAACTAAGATTAGCGACACTCACAATGTGTTTAAAAATTTTTTTTTGGCAAAACTTTATAGTGGAATTTTCGAAACCAGAAAATTTGAAAAAGTATTGTTTGTTTTTATTTTAAAAATTAAAAAAAATTAATTCGGGCCTTTTTTTTTTGCCTCTACTTACCAATCACCTTGCACAGAGGCTATACATATATGCTTTGAACTAAAACTACTAAAAGCCACCTATAACAAAAAAACCACCAAGTATCAGCACAAAAATAAAAATTTTTTCCAAAAATGAAATTAAACAAATCCTTGATTTTTTAAATTTTTAATTTTTTTTTTTTTCCATACTTTTAAAAAATTTACCTAGGTACAAAATAAAAGTTTTAAATTGTTTCTTCGTTTGTGAAAAGAAGAATGTACGTACCACGACCAGCAACAAACTCATTTTTTTATAATCGAAACAGTCGTCTTTTAAAAAAAAAATAATTATCGATATTACGCAAATTATTTGTAATAGTTTGGAACAGTTTAAGACGTTTAAGTTCTTTAAGAATATAAAAATACTTACTTTTATCTCTTTCCTTTTTATTTACTTTGCTATCTTTGCTTTCTTTTTTTTGGTTTGTTATGTTCTTATGTTTAAAATAAATTAAAACTATTTCTAGCATAGTTTGTAATTTTCTTTTTTTGGCGTATTTAGAGCTGTGACTTATTGCAGCACATATCGAGATCGAGAAATATCGAAATAAATTTTGCTTTGTTGTCATTGCTTTTTTTTTGGGTTTTTTATGTTCTCACGTTTAAAATAAATTAGAATTATTTCTTAGTATAGTTTTTTATTTTCTATTTTTTGGCGTATTTAGAGCTGTGAGTTATTTAGACATACATTTTTTGAGATCGAGAAATCTCGAAATAATTTCTCGATCTCGAAAAATTCGAAGTGTTTTTCTCGATCTCCTGAAAAAAAAAAAAAGTCTCGTCTCGATCTTGTCTCGAAATCGGGACGAACGAACGGGAAAAACTCGAATTTCGGGGTCTCGTGAAATCCCAGTGCAGACGTACTAAAGAATTTTAAAAACGGGATATTTTATTCTTTAAGTACAATCAAAAAGTTCTGTTTTAAAACCTAATAATTTGTGTTTTTAAAACGGATATTAGGTTTAATTTTGTGGTAAGTACAATTTTTTTTAATTACAAATAGAAACTCCCAAATAAATTAGAACAAAAACGTGTATAAACATCTCTTTAAAAAAAATTAAATATGTAAAGCCTCGCAAAAAACGTTTCACGTTTGACTCGATGTGATGAAGAGGCCGCGGTGTTGCCAGATTATTTAAACATTGAAAAGCTATTTTTTCGAAAACAATTATTTTTTGACCCATATGTGTTTAGCTTTTTTGACTTGTTTTGAACTATATTACTGCCTATTAAATCGTGATCATCAGACTTTTTATACCCTGTATACTAAATAGGTAGTTAACACAATTCTTCTTTTTAAATATAAACAAAATAAAGGCGGGCAAACTCCATTTTACACAATTCAAATTTAAAAAGTAGGCGCTTTTTAATTGTTTTGCAAATTGTGCCACTGCTTAAAAAATCCCTGATAATTTTGTAGACTTTTAAAAAATAAAAAAATATTTTTTTCTGGTGGCGTTTTTTGTTAAAAATAACGACTAAAAAATCGTAAAAATAAATTTATCCTAAAAAATATTAAACGTTTTATCATAAAGTCTTTTAATGTTGGTGTAAGTAATTTTAAGAAGGAGAAATTTAGGAAAATTTATGCAGTTTTGAGGTTATGTTTAAGTGGGGCGTTATGACCTAAAAACTAGGAGTTTAAATATTTGATTCCTGATCAGACCCACACAAAACCCCTAAAATTTCGATAAAATCGGCCGTGGGTCCGATTAATAAAAAAAACCTTTTACTTTAATGTGGAGGATGTAATTATTATTTTTCGAGGAATTGTTTTTGATTTCTATGTGCCAAACATGGAATCTTCTCTAGAAGTACAAACCAAATTTTCTTGACATTTTGGTGAACAATTTATAAATACATTATCTAACCCTGTTTACAGGCAAGGTTGGTGGAATTTATTTAACATCATTTATTCGCCTTTTGGTGTAATTAAAAAATGGTTTATTTAGAATAGGTAGAGCACTTCAGTCATTACTTTCGGTACTGTATTATTTTTTAAAATATGGAATTATAATTTCCTTCTTTGTAAAAATTCAAGAAATGATGGTAACAAAAAATATGTTTGAAGAAGTATTTTTGCATTAAATAAATTGAAATTTTCCTCTATAGGAGCAGAACAAACTGACTATAGTTTATTTCAGCTAAGATTTGAATTTAAAGCCGTTATAATTAATCATGGCGGACTATGATGTGTCATTATTTAGTTACTAGATATTTTCATTGTTCAGGGTCGGATTAAGGTTTACTTGATTAAAATATCTTGTCACGTCCACATTTTTTTATTACATAGTCGACATTATGTTGTTCTTTGCTTAAAGAAAAAATGGTGCTACACCAATTATTATGAATAAAATTGTTTTGTCTCTGCGGCTAAAGTATAGCTTTTCGGCCTTCTTATAGTCTTAAGTTATTTTTAGGCCAATATTGGAGTAGCCTAAACCCCAGAAACAGATTTAAGGCACCAACCCAAGCAGCTAGGGTTACCACCTGTAAAGTAAGGACATTAAAGAAAAGTGTGCCTGGGTAGGTGGGGGAGGAAGAGACAGGTTAGATGTAAAATTAAATACAAATTTGTGACTAAGTATAATATGGTTTATTTTTTATCAAAGACAAAAAAATTAATGTTAGACACCCAATCGGGCTTACACACGTCCAAAGGTTTGAGTACAATTTGCAAATATAATAAATAATAACCAGGAAAACATAGGTTCTTTTGGCTGGACCGAGTTCTTCATTTTGCATATAGTTTTTAAGAAATTGTCTTCTTAATGAAGATACATGTGGTTTTTCCATCAATGCTCGGCGATTATTATCCGGTCTATAAGAAAAGCCCATACTTTTCAATAGTCTATAAAGACTTGTTTAACTGCCATCATATAGCTGCTTGTCACGAAGACGATTGTGTAGCGTTGGTAATGTCACATGTAATTCTACAAAACAAAACATAATTATATCGTTAAGTTAATGCAATAAAAATATTATAACTCAACACTAAAGTGTACGGAAACATAAAGAAAACAAATATTACATTTTTGTAGATTTCTAAAATTTTGGTATTAGCTGGAAGAATAGACCAAAGAGAACTTGGACCATTTCCTTTACATGAATGTTTGAATGTTTTTCTTGGGACAACTATCTTTTTCTGTTTAGAGGTGATACAAAGATAAAAAGCAATATTTAATCCTAAGGTGGTATTGTGTGAAGCTAAACAACAAAGTTCAGTGTAGAAAATCCTCAAGCACTAAATGATGAAATTGGAGATGAATTTGCTCCAATAAATTTTTAATTGGTTGTGGAAGTATATTTATTTTTACCCCTTTGTAGGATAAAAAACCTAAATGCATAAAAAGTGATTTATGGCAAACTTAAATAAATACTACAAACGTGTAAATACACATATAACGAAGAAATTCACCAAGCACCTGTAAAAATTTCCTTCAATTAGTTGTTTACTTAGTATTACATTGTTACCTCAGGTAAATATTTTGTTAAAAAGTGTTTATTTGCATTAAGAAAAAAATCTAATCAATTATTTAAAATTTTAAAAATATTAACCTCCGATTGTGCACTTGAAAGTAAAATAATTACTTACTTGCAGAATACATATCATATATTTCGTTTCGTATCTGTAAACTATCACCCTCCCTGATTTCTACCATAGGCCTCTTTCGACATAGTGTCAAGCAATCTTCTTTAGGTCCATTTTTATACTTTATTACAGACGGGACAGAAATCTTCAAAACTTTAGCCATTTCCTAATAAAATGTATTGATTAGTAGGTGTACTTATTTATATATATTTTTTTTAATAAAAAAACAGATACTGAAAAATTTTAAATTATGAATATTATTTGAAAGCTGTAAAAATATTTCTTATATTTTAGCTTTTCTTTTTAGTCTTATATAAACCTGTAGGTAAGATATCATCCAATTAGTGTTTTTTTTTATTAAAAAGTGCCACGATGGCAGTTTTAATAAAATTTGGTGCAGTCGCCAAAACATCAAGATTCGCTTTTTAATAATGGACATGGACATGAGTTAAGTTGTGAGAGTTTTATGAATTTGGGAGCAAAAGTTTTAAAGTATTGTAAACTAAGGAACGCGTAGCTGTTTCGCTCCACGATTTATCGTTATTTGGAACAATAGTCCATATATCCGTCAAATTTGTACATGCCTTAATTTAACCAAGATGAATGTTAGATGTGGGCAAAGCATAAAACTATGCTCTCTTTATCAAATCTTAAAAATAGCAAAATAAATAGAACAAATCCAGGTTATAGCGCTTTTGTATTACCTTTCTTTTATTTTTATTTTACTTTTAATGAGAAAATGTTGCTAAAACAGGCGCTAACCTGTGACAAATTCATCTTTTATGAAAAAAAAAAGAAATTTTTAAGCAAACGAAACTACCTTGTCCTGCTTTTAAAAAAATATTTTTGTTCACCTCTAATATTCAAAACTGTTGAGATTATTGTTTTAAAATAATAAAAAGGTAATCTCAACCAACCAAAACTAACCCAAAAAAACCAAGATTACTTTAAAAAAATATTTAAAAAAGTATAAATACATTCGTAATTCTAACCAGATCCTACGACTTACTAATCCAATGCCTTATCCACTAATTTATTGAGGCGTTGTAAAAGGGAGTCTCGCCCCACCCACTTCTTGCATTTAAATTGGTTGAGCTAAAGTCTATAAAAATTTACACATAAATTTAACATAAAAATGTTATTTTTAAAATAAATAATTTTTAATGGCATTTTGTATTATGAGTATAATTTACCTGAGAGGGCTTAAATCACAGTGTTCTACAAAATAGTTATAAACATTTTTTACAAATTCTTGGGCCAATTTGTTACCATGTAGAAGATTATATGATGATTCCTAAAAAATACCCATATTAATGTTTGAACTACAAAACAGTACCTTTAATATAACACTTAAGCAGCAAATGGTTTGCTAAGTTTTAAAAAATCATAATTATAAACATAGTGATTAATCTAGCAGTACTCTAACTTCCACTGTACAGCAGCTCATAAATATAAATTTAAGATGTTATTTAAAACTACCAATTTCCCATTAACACTCCCTTTGGAAGTACATGGGATACAGTAATCATGATCATCCATTACTGATTCCTAAAAATATAAAGAATAAAATTAAAAAACTGTTTCTGCATATTAATAAATATTACTTACTTTTTCAGAAATAAATAATTTCTGTTAAATAAAATAAAGTTCAATACCATGTATTATGTTCAACACTATATATAAATAATCAAGAAACGCTAAATAACACGCAAACTATCAAAAAAGCACTAAAACTGGCTAAATATTCCAAAGAATGAAGCAAAATTAGCATCAGCTGTTAACACGTCAACATCTGAAACAGAAAATAAAAATCCGAACAATCCGGCCCCGTTTAAGTGAACAGTGCAAGTAAACTAACTGAGGGTTTATATCGCTCTTTAACAGTTTACGTGTATTAAAAAAGAGGCAAATATAATCGTGTTTTAAATTATTTATTTTTAATTGCCGGTTGCTTTTCTGGTCTGGTAACTTTTATATTTTGAGAACCTAAAAAAACGGTTGGCATTTGTGACAGAAGTAACGGCTTTAAATTCAAATCTTAGCTGAAATAAAAATAGTTATTTGGTAATTTAAGTCTTTCAAAGATTTTTTTATAGATTAAATATTGCAATTAAAGAAAAATAGTTTTTTAGTAATTTGGGTCTTTTAACTATTTTAAGATTGTTATAGGATTTTTAGTATTATTATATGTATGTTACTTATTTAATTGTATTATTCTTTTCAGATTAAGAAAATTAAAAAATAAACATAGGACAAAAAGCCTATTTTTATAGGGAAAAAAGAACAAAAACTAATACCATTTTTTAATCTTATCTCGTATATTTATTTAAAACAGTATGTATTTACAATATTTCTCCTAACCTAATAATATTAAACAAAAATAAATATAGCCAAAAACAATATTTAGTTATAACATATCTGAAAATTTTATAAAAAGAAGTTTAAAATAAGAGTAGTAAACTGATAAAATAACCTAAAATCACAAAAATCTGGGTAACAACTTATTTAAAGAAACATATGCTTATGCTGAGGTAAACTAAAAACATAAAATATATAATTTTCAATTAGTAAAATGCTTAGCATTGATAGTACCTAAATAATTTGTACAAAAATCCTAATATTAAATTAGCACTCAAATTAAAATACAAAAAATACAACAAATTAATTAAAAAAGAACAAAAAACCTAAAGCTAAGATTTTTTTCTTATGGACTACAAGAAAAGGGAATGGCTACATTTTGTTCAGCTCTTATAAATATAATTTCTATTTTAGCTAGATCTACATGAAAAGATGATTAGAATGTCAATTAAAAAAAGTCCAAAAAAATTTTTTTGATTCTTTTTAAAAAGTATAGGGGGATCTTATTTTAAAAAAACCCTTAAAAACCTAATTTTTTTTTTTTTTAATAAAAAAAAAACCTTTTTTTTTGTGTTTGTTAAAGTATATATTTTTTTAGGGCTGGGAAAATATCGAAACACCAATTTATTTCAATAAATACCTTTTTAATAGAAAGAAGAAAAAATGTTTAAATAAGATCCACTTAAAACTAAATTACTAAATTTAAAAATTAAAAATACTTAAGATGGTGACACAATCATTCGAAAAACGATTCTGTAAACTAAAGTTTTTCGAATCACTGCAGGTTAATGAGAAGTACTCTTAAAATGAACACCATTTGGTTTGGATGGACTACTAAAGGAACTTAAAATTAAGTTTCCTTCATCAAAACACCGTTCTCTCTATTACTCATACTTAAAAATAACAATACGAGACCAAATTTAAAGAAAGTAAATATAAAAATACAAAAAAAACTGGGTGTATATATCGATGTCTAATCGATATTTTTTTAAGTTGATTTTTCAAACGTAGATTCTTTTGTATAATTCTTTAAATTTGGTCACAGCCTATATTCGACTAATTTCGACATAAAATTAACAAAAAAAATCGTTGGTTAAACGTCGTTTTTCTATGTTTCAGAGTGAGTGTGTAAGTCGTGGCCATTGTGAATTTTAACAATCTCATCGTCTTCGCTTTTAATCGTGTTGGCCAACCAAAACGTTAAAAATATTCCTAGAATCTGCAAAGAAATCATAATGTGTATGTTTGTTTGACAAGATTATTTGTGAGATTTTTTTTTCAAAATGTGAGCAATTGAAAGTGTGATAGAAATAGTGTATAAGTACACAGTTTATATGGACAAGTGGTCTATACTGTTTAAATGTGGTTATTGTCCTTTTAAAACAAGTAATGTTGTACCTTTTAATACAGGGTGTCCCAAAAGTAATGGGACACAGAAAAACAGCAGATTTCTTAGATCGAATTTACGTAAACTTGCCTTATCTCAAAGTTGATAATAATTAAGATACAGGATGTCAAACTTTTAATTTTGTTTTTGTTTTTTCGTGATAATTTTTTAACAAAATAAAAGTTTGACACCCTGTAGCTTAGTTATTATCGACT
The DNA here is from genome assembly GCA_019359885.1 of Listronotus oregonensis. Classification (NCBI taxonomy): domain Eukaryota; kingdom Metazoa; phylum Arthropoda; class Insecta; order Coleoptera; family Curculionidae; genus Listronotus; species Listronotus oregonensis. Next base: position 15,931 of record JAHBCN010006563.1, read on the forward strand.
TTGGGATAAGGCAAGTTTACGTAAATTGCATTATTTTAACCTAAGGAATCTGCCGTTGCTCTGTGTATCTTTACTATTGGGATATCCTGTATAATATGCCAGCTTTATAATAAAATAAACAAAACTCAGAAAATCCATTTTTTTAAATAATTTTTAACTTGAAACAAGTAACTAAAAAAATATAGTTTCTAAAATATGTAATAAACTTGATGTGTTGTGTTTCGTGATTTCGGACAAGTTTTGAGCTAATCTTATGCATCTTCAGGCACAAAAGAAAAAATCTTAACTAATGGAAAATTATTTTTTTAAAATGTACCACTATTCACATATCACATATATTTTTCTGTGTAAAGTTTGCAGTGTTTTTTAAGTAAAAATCGATACAAATTTAAACAAACACAAATGTTAAATTACACAGGCGATTCGGATTGGGATTCGGATTGGGTTCGTGTCGATTCGCCTCTATGATACTCTAAAATCTCATCATCCCTTCGCATCGCGTTGGCTAACCAACACGTTACATGTATTCCTAAAATCTGGAAATAAATCAAACTTTGTACGCTACATACGAGCTGTTTTTCGAAAACTAATTTTGAAATAATACTAACCCGCAGATAATACGTTTGGGAACTTTAACCATTTTTTTGCGCTGTATGTTTTAAACCATAAGCCATAGTTTTTCCTAAACGTTTTTCTGTGGGTTGGCATCTTGTTGATAAAAATTTTCAAAATTTTCGGTGGTGGTTTCAATTTCAAGACAATGAGCTTGTTCAGGCAAGATTGTTTAGTATTATTTTAATCTTATTCTTATTTTCTTTGTATATTAAGTATTGCGATTTATAAAATAATAGGGCTGAGAAAATGTATCGATATTGGGTATATCGATTTATATAATAATGTAATGATATCGATATATCCAGTATCGATATGCTCTTTTGACCCAGCTCTATTAATTACAAAAATGTGTCCTATTTTATACAGGTGATTCGGAACTGTGTGTTTCGGAATGCGCTTGTAAGTCATGACGGCTTGGATGAATTTTAATGACTTCGTCATCGTCGTTTTCAATCGAGTTGGCCAACCAACACGTTAAAAATATTCCTAGGATCTGTAAAGAAATTACAATTTTTATGCAAGAGCAATTTTCTGGCAGTGAAAAGTTAGTTACAACTTTAAAATTATAACTTTTTGGTGATGGTTAATGAATGAAAATTCGGATCGAAAAAAATTCGCACATAAAATTCCTCTGTTTCTTTCGTGATAATTTAGTACCTAATATGATTCGGGATAAACTAGTCTTCTTTAACTAGGCCGGCTAACCAACAGGTTAAGAATATCCCAATAACCTGAAAACAAGCAAATTTTGTTAATTAAACATGGGTTGTTTTAGTTTTGTTCCCGCAAACCACCACCTAAAAGCTTAAAAATTGTTATACATGCAATGTTTAAAAGCGTTTGTAGAGTTAGTTGGAAAATAATTATGCAAAAAGTGTGCTAAAAGGTCATGGATAAGGATGCCAATTAAATATGTATCTTAATAATAAATTATCTTGGTCATAATATGTTAAAAAACTAATAAGAGTATATTATGGATAAATACAACTTTGGCTAAAATCGTGGCTCAGGGATTTTTAAAATTTTGTATCCAAAAAGTCAGACATGGTAAAGAAAATATTTTATTTTGGAATTTGCGTTTACGTCACATGAATTTAATGATTTTTGGACCCCCCCCTGTCACAACTCGTCACATTCGTGAAATCCCCTTCCCCCTAGTGTGATGTCACATATTTTGAAATATTACATTAAAACATAATCAAAACAATAAATTCCATTTTTTAATTTTTAAGAAAAATATTTTTAATAGAATTAACATGAAATCAAATCATATTTTTAATAATTGACAAAATTAAAAAACTAATTCTAAAGTTTTTCGTTTACATTTAAATTTTGCGATTTAATAATTAAAATTTTTGCATGTGATGTCACAAAGCTGATGACCCCCCTCCATACCCCTTGCCACACAATGTTACTTCCTCTACACCCCTTCTCCCCTTAAGGTATGACGTAATTTATGGATGGCCCCAAACGTTGATTTTTTTGGCCAGAGGAAAATCTAAGTTTCAAAGATAAACTTTTCGTAAATTTGATCAAATCTTATCGTTAAATCCCAAATTTCGCAAAGATTGCGTTCTTTTTAAAATTAAAAGCATCTAAAATATTTACATGAGAAAATTGTTGAGTGAAAAAATTTTCAACTGGCTTTGATTTCTAGAAAAACAGAGATAATTTTGCGCGCGGCGTTTGCTGCGTCGAAACACCTCTTCCCGTGAGGTCAGCGAAGTTAAGCAACACCTCACACGGTTAGTATTTGGATAGGTGACCCAAGTGAGAACCGTAGGGGTAGTTCAGACGTAGTAGTTATTGGTATAACGTCCGTGATGGCCCTACCGGGTTCTCTCAAAGGTGCCGCGAAATGCAATATCTGCATGTTTTTGTACTTGGACAACGTTACGGGAATGGAGGATAATATGGGTTAAACTTTTAAAGGCCCAGCACCACGCTTCCTAGATTAAGGCTTTATGAATCTTTTGGAATAGTTTAACGACGATTATCAGTTGATTTTAAAATAAATAAAACAATTTGGTCTGTTATTTAACATTAAAATAAAAACAAGAAACAGAGTTACAGATTTAAACAGAAATACCTAAAAATGGGTTTGGTTTAACTTTTTAAAGAACAAATGTTTTAAATAAATTATGTTATATATCCATCCACCTATAAGCAATTATGAGGATATGCAAATGTCAAACCACCACCTAAAATCTTTAAAATTTTTATTCATGCATAATTTTAAAGTTAAATGTCTAACTAAGAGCAGGAAAAATAAAGTAAGTAAATTTTAAAAAAAATAAAGATAAAAGCAAAATTAAATTTTTATTATTACAAAGTACTAGCCAAGAGAACGAATAGCAAAACTTTTCAACAGTGTAAATGTGGATAATTGAACGGAAAAAAAGCTTTTAAAAGCAAATAGTAAACAAAACCCTTTTAAAAAAATTTAATCGTTTCCCGGAAATTTTTTTCTCCATTTGTGTATTTAAAATCAGTGTCTTTTTTAAAAACAATACTGAAAATAATTAGTGTTGCTATAAAAAATCTGGCGAAAAGAAAACCTGGAGATAATTTTGATATAAATCATGTGAATAAAACGTCATAACAAAAGTCAACCATACACGCCAAATGTATGGTGATCCGATTTTTTGGTTATAACTGGTTAATTGCCTAAATTAGATTATTACCTTTTTACCCCAGGTGGCCCAAAATTTTTTTAGGTATTTTTCTGCAATTTTTTTCCTAATTGATTTAACAATATAAAGGGTGTCCCAGAATATGTGGGCAATCTCTCGGAATCGAATAGAAAACTTAAAAATATTATGACAAGTTCCCATAAACTTTTCCTTTGACCCTCCCAAAGGGAGTATATAACGGACGCCCTGAAATCTTTTTTGTTTAAATAACTTTTAAAATACTAGGCGAAATTATTATTTTTAAATTTGATGGTGACAAAGATAGTCTTTTTTAAAATTAACTCATTAAAAACATATTTGGCTTATTTAGTTTGCCAGGAAAGGACTAGCTCTGACACAATAGCAATTTTTTAACACCCTGTAGAAAAGGCTCAAAATATTTTTTTTTTTTAAAAAAAATTTTTTTGCAAAAAAAGGTTTACGAGAAATAAAATATCATGGTTGGTAATATTTTTTCATTATACAGGATGTTTTTTTATTTGTACTCAATATTTAGGGAGGCAATTTTTTGGGGGGCTTTTTAGAAGAAAACTTCATACGAACGTATGTCCCAAACCTTAACTTTTGAGATACAGGGTGGTAAAATTTTCAAAATAAAGCATTTATTATTAATATCCGTAATACCATTTAGATATTTGAATGAAATTTGGCATACATGTACCACGTATCAAAAAAAAGCATTTTTTAAGTTGTTAAAAACCAAAAAAAAAAATTTTTTTAAATTTCCACCAGTGGCGTTCGACAGAATTTAACCTGCCTATTTTGACAAATTAAAAAAATGTGATACACTAAAAAATGCTTCTTATACAAAAAAACATGTGCCAAAATTTTTTAAAATATCTAAAGTGATATTACAGATATTAAAAATAAATGATATTTTTAAAAATTTTACCACCCCTATCTCAAAATTAAGAGTTGGTAGTTCATATGAATTTTTAATGCACCCAAATTTAAATATTACATAAAAATAGAAAACCTGTATAATGTAAAAATACCAATATATTTTTATTTTTAAATAAATTTTATTTTATCAGTCAATCAGGAAAATAAAAGTTTAAGGTTAAAAAAATTTCCCAAAAAATTTTTGTTGAGCCTTTATCATACAGGGTGTTAAATGCTATTATTGTTAGAGGGTAGTCTGTCCCTAACAAAACAAACAACAAAGAAGACTTATCTAGTAGCCATATATTAAATAAATATTAAATTACTTCTAGTATTTAAATAATAAAAAAACGATTTCCAGGGCGTCCGTTATCGTTAAGCTAGGACACCGAAAATGTATTGTGAAATAGAGATTTTGAATTGAATTATGTTATATTATAGACATTTAAATTTTCTCTGCTTCAGAGGCGTATTTAGTAAATTTTGACTATCAACGAATTTATAAATATATTGGCATAATACTTAAAAATATAATTAAAAAAAATATATCAAAAATTTAAATTTTTTGTTTTTTTTTTTTAAATCCAAAAATTGATATTTTTGAAAAAAAAAATTTTAAATAGTTTGTCTTTACACGTAGGATATGAAACAAATTACGCAAAAAAAAATTAAAAATACCCATTTTTTTACCTTCAGAGTAAAAATTAACACTAATTTATTTTAATTTTTCTTACAATATTTGTAAATGCGCCGTAAAATAGAAAAATTGAAAAAAACATGTCAATATCTCTTAGTTTTCGATGTTTTATAGCCAAAAATAGGTGCGCCCGCGATTCTAAACAATTAAAAAAAAAACCTAATATCCGTATATACGCTAAATTAAGAAGTCATTTTTTTACAGTTACTAGGGCACTATAAAATTAAGCCCTGGGTAAAATTTCGTTCCATTATCTTCTAGCATTCAAAAGTTATTAAACTAAAACAATTTTTTTAAATTTTTAAACACCCTGTAACTTAGGAACCAATACTTGTAGAGCGAAATTTTATACGAAAAAAGGTTTTATTTTTTACTAAGGGATCCACTAATTATTTATTTATAACTTTTGTGTTACACCCTGTATATTTTCAACACAAAACAGGATTTTGCACATCTATGTTAGATTATTAAAATTTAAGGTTAATCTAACAAGAATTTTAAGATCTCTGAAGATTCTTCGTGCAATCAGAGGAGAAACGTATTAAACTAATTTCATACTGTCGCAAGCAAAACCCAAAAGCCAGCATACTTCAACTCTCATGTTAAGCATTACTTTGGTAACAGCATCAGCAATTTAAAGAAAGCATAAAAATTAAGCTTTGTGTTGGTTAGCTTTTTTTTCTTGGCAAAAAATCAGGAAATATATTTTTTGTAATTAAAGCATATTTTAAGAAGATACTTTTTTTGCCAGGAAAAAATAGGAATTTTAAAAATATATTTATTCTATTTCTTACCTCAATAAAGGCAATTCCAATACCAACGTACACCAACACGTTGGTGCTAGCGTGTATTTTTTCGACCAAAGTATCATAACAACCGACTTGATGATATACAGCAGAATCGCCCCAACAGAATTTGTCCAAACAGCAAGAGATTGGTCGGATGGTATCTGGCCAATCTTTAGGTCCGTCTACACCACAACATTTAAACTAAAAGAGAAAATCACATTTTAGAGAAAACTAGAAAAAGAAAACAAAATTAAATTATTATTTTTCGGCGATCATTTATTTATGGGTACTATGAAAGAATTCAGAATTATTCATTAAGAGCTTTTATTTATTATTGCAAGATTTTCTCTTAAAAAACGATGTAAGTAAAGGCAACTTAATAGGAGGATATGGGTGGTGCCGTAACGTCATGAAGTATTTAATAAAGCGCTATTTTGACAGTTACGTTATACGCGATAAGATTTTTAATTAATAATCAATTTTTGTTATATGATTATTAGTTCTGTAATGTTGGGATGCCTAATACAAGAAGCAAAGAAAAACCTGTTTTTAAAATAACAGGGAAACATTTTAGCATCCGAACTTTGAGAAATTATCTTTCAGATCAATAATTAAAATTGCTGCTTTAATATCAACACCATTGCCTTAGACAACAGCATATTTTCGAGGTCTTGGTCGATATTTACAATAATTATAAATGGGGGGCGTCCCGAATCTGTCTAAAACCGGATTTTAAAATGGGTAATACTACATAGAATAAACTATTTGCAAATAATTATCTGTAAGAACCAATCAGAAGTCACCAGAACTAACCAGAACTAATTAAAGTAAGTAATGCTATTATTTTTTTGACCAATTTCTTGGGCATAATTTTATGTAATTATTTATTTATTTAGAATACAATATGTTGTTAATTTGAGAAAAAATAATTAGCATAAAAAATACGTTTAGGGATTTAATATAATAATAAGGGAATTTCTTTAAGGAATAAAAAAACTTAAAAAAAATTATAATTTTACCAATTTAATAACAATACAATGGCCAAAAAAATATCGTAACAAACTTGAACATTAATTGACGAAATTAATAATCTTAACTTGTCCTTATAATTACCCTTAAATAGCCATTAAATATTAAAAATATATGTTCGTTATTATAATGATTTTTTTTATAAGGCACCCTGTTCATGGGTAAGTAGATAAATAAGAATTGAAAATTAAAGCATCTAATTCTTATAAAAAAATAATTAGCAGTGTTATTAATATATTTATATCAAACTTACTTGTCTTTGTAAGACGTCCCAGTAGTTCTTGTCACGTCCATCAATGGCGTCGTAAGCGGTTCCTCCCTGATAAACACCGGAGCTACTGGCCTGTAAAAATATTATTTCCGTGACTAGTCTATTATTTTTTTATTACACCTACATTAGATTACATAATAATAATAATGAATAAAAACTTCTTCTCGGACTTCCATTGCCTTTATTTAATTTTTTCACAACGTTTCGATCAGTAAGTATCTCTGATCGTTTTCAAGTGAATACTGATCAGAGATACTTACTGATCGAAACGTAGTGAAAAATTAAATAAAGACAATGGAAGTCCGAGAAGAAGTTTTTATTCAACCTACAACATTGTCTAGAACCTTCAGAGAAATAATAATAATAATAATATTATCCATTATTAGCTACTGAACAATGATTTCATTATTTACTCTATCGATTTTTAAATAAAAACAAAGCCAAATACCGTCTACTTGCAACAATATTTAAAATATACTAGATAAAAAAAGGCTATAAAACAATCGTTTGAAACGTCAAAAAAAATGTTGGTTTAACCGGAAGTGGCGTAAATTTTGATATTTTAAATAGAACACCTTATATATTTTTTTAAATTTAAATTCTTCAAGTCATTTATTATATAAAACCTGTATTATACTCTATACCTCTCTTTTGAAGTACATACTATTATAGAAACATTCAATTTTTGCAGCACTTCCGGTAAAGCCGGAAGTGGTATTATTATTATTACCTTAGCAAATAGAGTTTAGAAAAAGAATAGTTTATTATATTATTCATTTGTTTTCCCATATAACTGTTAGGTCGTTTGGTCATTTTCAATGGCCATTTTCTCTAAAACTAACTAAGATACAATACATATTTTATATCAGAAATGGCTTGTAGATTTTAAATCCTAAAAGACATACAGGGTCTTTCATTTAAAATATTATTATTTATGCCACTTCCGGTAAAACCGGTAGTGATGGGCACATCTTTTATTCATGGAAGTAATATAATAAGGCTTGATAGTGCTTTTATTTTTATCTAGTATATGTAACATTAAAAAAGTTATGGCACAAAGTTTTTTCGCTTTAATGTGCCAATGATGCGTCATTAGTTAGAAAAGTTATAAAAATATTCCTACAGAAAATTGGAAAAAATCGACTAGGTATGTTATTAAAATCCCAACCACAGACATAGATGAAATATTTAATGTTAATTTAACCACACGTTCAAGATAATGATTTACATTATAAATATATTACTTTTTTTAAGTGAGCCGTTAAGCCTTGAAATGACAAGCAATTTTATGATATTAACCCATCATTTACAAAACATTCCTTGTTTCTGCGGTTGTATTTGAACAACCTTCTATTTTTTTTTCTGTCATACATATACAATAAAAGTGCTTTATTTCTACTTACCCTATCTCTTGTCGCCACGTCATAATAATTAGGATTGCCCCTGTCTCTTGCATTTGACAAAACATGCCTCAGAGATTCCGAAAGTGATTCTTTGAAACGCAACTTTGTAGTCGGTTTTGAAGACGGCAGCGCAGATTCCTACTGTCAGTTCCATTATAAAGACTGCAAGGAGCAGACCAGCAAACTGTAAAAAATAGTAATTTAAGCAAAATTTAATAATCTGGTCATTTTCATTTGGGCACGTAAACAAAAACAAATAAAGAAAAAGTTTCACAATTAAAAAAAAATTGGGCATAATAAATAATAAAAACCAAAAGTTAATACAATAAGTTTTATTAAACAGGTTTTACATATTTCTAATTGTATGCTATTTTTATTTTTCTTTATTAGTGACTGCTTTTTAACTTTCTTTGGTTGCCTTTTGACGTCAGTTGTTTTTTTTTCCAAAATTTTATTAACTTTTATTTATCTTAAAAAAAATCACTGCTTTGTTAAATATTTACTAAAACCAAAATATAAAATTCTACAGGAGATTTCCCGATGCAGGAAAGTTACCATGCGTAAAACTAAAACCAGTAATTCCATGGCTGTAAATTCGTAATCTAACTTTTTTTGCTGCAGTATCTAGTGTATCGAGGGGACAGCTGACATTGAAGCTCGCTGTGATCAATTTCTCAAACATGCATGTAGATACTGATAGAAATTAAGTAAATTTTATTATTTAACCCTCTGGTTGGAAAAAAAGGATAATCACGCAGAAAAGCTAACAATTTTAGCAACACTTTCGGGCAAAAATTTCCGATTTCGTCAACAAGAGAACAATTTACTATTTTTTGGGACTTTTTTTCCGAAAAGACAGAGTTTTAAAGCAAACCTTTTAATCTGTTAAGTTCGACTGACTTCGGCACCTATGAATCAATTAGTCCATAGAGAAATGGTTATAAAAGTTTAAGAAGTAATATTATTTATTGACGAAAGTTCATTGGTATGGTTGGTTTTTAAAAGGAAGGAACTAAAAAGAACCTGACCTTTGATCGTGTTTATTATATTTTCTGCACTGTTCTATGTATTATAACAATTCAAACTCGAATAGAAATATCAGAGATTTTGGTTTTACCGTACCGCAAAAGCTGTCGTCATCGCATGCAGAGGATATTGTTAATTTAGTAAACCTTCCCAGTAAATGTCGAAATGGCATAAAGCATGACTTCGTTTTCTACAAATCTGGTCATAACATAATTTTTCTAATGGTTGTACAAGTGGAGATTGGAATATGATGTTGGCGTATTTTCAAGAAAAATCCAGTCTTTATCCCCACCAGCCCTCTGTTGTATATTCCATGCTCAAGTTAACCAATCTAAACAAAAATCAAGATATTTCGGAGTTCAAGAAACTAGTTGCTTATTCAAGGGAAAAACGATGGTTATGAGGCAAAAAAGTCAAAAATTTTTAAAGAAGAAATCATAAAGTTTTTACTTAACGCCCTGATCAAGATTCTTAGCAATGAAAGTAATAGCCATTATGGAGTGGCTGGGGCATGCCGGACAGACGAAATATACAGAATGAAGCTAAGTGATGTAGAAATAAGAAATGACGTGGCTATAGTAAAAATAGTGGAGTCTAAAAATAAAGTTAAAAGAAACTTTGTAGTAACCAACGATGAAGGCTCAGTTCCTTATGTCAGATTTCTACAGGAATATATTAAGCTGAGACCAAGGAATGCTCTAGATGAGCGTTTATTGTATCGTTATGAAAGAGGTAAATGTGTTAATCAAGTAATTGGAAAGCACACTATTTCAAATGTACCTAAAGAAATTGCGAAGTTTTTGAAGCTTGAAGACATCAGTAGATACACTGGCCATTCTTTTAGAAGAACGTCAACTACGTTCCTTGCCAATGCTTCGGATGTCGATATTTTGGACTTAAAAAGGCATGGAGGTTGGAAGTCTTCTTCTGTTTTGTCATAAATTAGTTACTTTTTATAAATAAATCCTAATATTTCCCACAAGCATATTTTCTTTTTTTTACTCTTACTTTTTTGTCCAGGCGCTGAAAATATTACTTTCGTAGCTAGCAACGCTTAGCAACCAGGTAACACGAAGGTTCTCTTTCGTTATCATTCGCGTTGCTAGGACCACAAAGTTTTCTTATTTATACAGTAGTAGAAAAAGTATATATTAGTGTTAAGTATGTTGCAAAAGCCCTAGACTCATAAGTTTGTCAGGTGTTTTTTTGCTTATCGGGCCAATTGCCGATTTTTTCAGATCCCGCTATTTTTTGAGTTATGACGCCTCACTGACATAACCCCAAATCTGCATAAACATTACTAAAATTTCGCCGATTTTCACCCAGGAGATTTAACCAGAAGTTATTCTGAGTTTTGTAATGTTATCTAACAGTCGTTTACTATGGTGACCAGGTTTTTATATATTTATTTACAAAAAATAAATACATTTTATAAATAATCTGACAGCTCTCCCAGGGCTTTCAAGCATGATTTTACGCAGCCGTCAGATGTCGTTTTCATCGCGCACCGTGCCAATAAATGATGCCTCTAAACAAGAATTTTGAGATTTATAAGTTTACAAATTATGTTAATTTAATAAAAGAGTATTCAAATTAAAAGTTGCTTTTTGTTTTCATGCCAACATGGTAGCTATAAAAAAATGCTTTACGATATTTTAAGTTAATTAAAATCACACCTTTTTTAGTGAGGAATTAAAACAAAAATGTTTTTGAGATACGGTGTATAAAAAATTAATGACTTTGAATCGAGATGTTTTTATTATTATTTTTAATACGGTGTGTGGTAAATTACGCTATTCCTGCATCAGGTAATTATGTTTGTTTTTGAGATTGGAAAAAAAGTGCATATAAAATATTACTAATTATGAGTCAAAGTTGAAAATAGATGTAGGAATGGTGTTTTCAAGGCCAAAATCCACTTTTTAAATTATGCTTAATAGCTAAGATTGTTTAAACAACATAGATACTAGTTATACTAGTTACTAGTTCGTTATAAAATATTGTTTTTCAATGTCTGTAGATAAACAGTCTCTAAATTGAAATAAATTAAAAAGCAATCATTTTTCAGCAAAATGCTTGAACCCGTTATCGATGATTATTTCAAATTGAAACCCAAGTTTTTTAAAAGTATTTTTAAAGCCCATATAAAGTTATACATTAACTGCACAATTAATTTTTTCCCGTCGTTTGCGAGATATTAAATACCAAAATTTTACTTAAAATATAGACCATATTTGATTCACATTAATAATGTTTCTTTTAATACCTGCTGGAAATTTAGAGTAGGGCGTTTTTGACCCTCGTGAATTGCTTCCACATGTCCCACTTTCGTAATTCCAAAAAAAAAAAAATCAAAATTTCTTTAAGACCTGACCCTTGATACTTAAGAACCATACTCGATGTCACTAAGAACAAAAAAGGTCCTTTGTAATTTTTTTACCACACCTGCGTGGAAAGTTCAGGAAAGAAAATCCCTTAATTTCTATTTGAGAAAAAATAATTTTATAAAATGGTTTAATGCACCAGCAGCTTCGATGAGTCCAAAATTGCTCACCAATCAGAATTTCCACACTTGACGCAAATTATTAAAGACTTTCCCGCCGCAAACCGTACGAAAATAGCTCGAAAACACCCAAAATGAGCAGGAAAAAATTTCAATGTATGCAAAAAAAGTGTATACCAGGTGAGTTGTTTTTTATGTGATGGACGAATTTTTTTATTTTTAGTTTTCTTGTTAATAACTTACAACGCAGGTGTGGTAAAAAGAAGTATGCCCAACACGGGAAGAAGATAAGTCATTTCAATTCGCGTGTTTGTCACAATGACAATCGTACACGCGGGTTAAAATTTCGCAATATACTATTATTTTATATTAGCATCCAAACGATGGCAACAGAATGAAAGCTCCCTAAGCGCCTTACCCACAAATTTTAAAATTTCAAATGATATCACGTCCTTTGTGATACATTAAACCAAATATATGTCTATCTGCACAAGATTTTTTTATTTAATACAAGGTATAAAAAAAAACATAATTCGAGTAAAATAAACTGCATTTTATTAAAATGCTATTTTATTTGATAACTGGTTCAAAATACATTCTAACCAAAGTACAACCTTTTTTAAATTCTATTCTGACATTTTGCCATATTTCTTTTGGAATAGATCTTGGTTCTAACTTTTACATTTTTTAAAATCTTGTTTTAAAAAAATAAAATCCAACGACATGTATATTTCATATCAAGAATTTTTTAAACATGTCTTATGTAGAAATCTAAGTCTTTCAGCTATTTTACACAATTTAACACACAATGTTTGACTTATCCTCGTCCCATCCATCGGTTTAAGTAGTTACGTCATGATACCTTGGGACTTTAAAGTTTTTCTTAACTATTTTCTATAAATATCCATCAGGTCAGCTTATTATTAGTGGCAATTATATTGCTGATGAAAAACAGTCATAATTTTAAGTACTGTAACGAGTTAGAAAAAAGTGTGTCAAATTTATTAACTAAAGGTAAAAAACATACGCCCACGTCTGCGTGTGTAATGTAAGGTGTGCGCTATTTTATTCACATATGCCATGCACATACAGAGCTGGTGCGAGAGAAAATAATACAGCACTTTTTAGGAAAATTATTCCTATATGACATGAAAAATATATTTTTTATTAATTCCTTTCTTTTACGTTTATATCTTAGTTCTAAAAAGCAATCTAATGGTGCCACTTCTTACAGTGTGGAACAAAAATAATGTTTTTCTGAATTTTGAAAATTTCTGATCCACCCTATAAGTGGCATCACTAGATAGATAATTAAAAAAAACATTAGAAAAATAAAATTTTAGCTTTTATAACTTTTGTACCCTTAGCTTTTCTCTGTCCTGAACGCTTTCGGAGATATCGTGCTTTGTCGGACCATTGAGTCACAATCACTATTATTTTTGAAACTTGTTATTGAATTTACTCTTTACTTATAATCGTTGTAAAAATTATATAAAATAACAAAGTGATTCATTTAATTTATATTTTATTAAAGAAACCTCATTTTTATTTAAAAAAACACTTATTAAATAATCTGCTTGGCAGTTCTCGCCAATTTTTTTTGTCATTTTTGTATATTGAATGTAAAAATTAAATATTAAAATATTTAAAAAAAAATTGCAGAAGTGCAAGAGTCTCACTTCTCGGTCTTGGTTTTGGTCTTGGTCTTGCATACCCCAGTCTTGGTCTTGGTCTTGCAAGCGAAAAGGCGGCCTTGGTCTTGGTCTCGGTCTTGGTCTTGCTGCAAGACTGGTTTCGCTTATCACTATAGGCATTTTTATGGCTTTTGCTCTGAGGAATAATTTCTTCTCCGTTACCTTCATTAACACCTACTGATCAGCTCTTCAGCTACCCAAGCGCCTTGACTTTATTGGAGCGTTGGTCATCCTTATTTTTTTTTCAAGTCCATTGACATTAACACACACTATGCCGGACCTGCACACAAGTCTGCCTTGGATCTAATAAGCAAGGTATGGATTTGCTTAAGAGAAACTGTGTTTATGTTTAATAAATACATAGTTAACAGCTGAATATTTAAATATTTTATTAGTAAAAATTAATACTCTCTAACAGCTCGTCCCAACACTCACCTAAGGAGATTTTGGTGGTTTTAAATGTTTTATTATTTACGTAAGAATATGGCTGAATACTTTTACTTTTTACATTCTTTTGGTTTAATTTAATGATTAATGTATTCGTCCATTACGAAATTTAAAATGTCGTAGGTTCCCACATTTGTAGGAAGTAACATATTCGCTATTGTTGGTTTTTTAGAAGTTTGAATATAATAATAAATCTTTAAAAGTGTTAGACAATGTTATGGTTTCAATAACACTAAAATCTTGGACTTCCATTGTCTTTATTTGTTAATTGATACACAACGTTTAGGTTAGTGATGTATCTCCAACAGTTTTCAAGTGATGCATCACTTGAAAACTTTTATTTAAATTTATTTTAACTTTAAGAATTTCTAAACCATTAATACAGAATATTAACATTTACCTTACGCAAGCGCAGAAACACGAACATTTCGTCGGGTTGGTATTAATCTAGGAATTTTTATTTTAAACGACAAATGTCTTTTACATAATGACATATTACAGTTCGACCATTTTTTATGTTTTGACAAGGTTTTTACTGTTTTTTTGTGCTTGGTGTGTTATTATTATTGTATTTTTATTTATTATAGAAAAAATACATTATTCAAATAGAAATAAACGTAAGCGAGAAGTTGACAGCTCGGTCTAGGGGAATTTTAAGTTTGGTTACACTGCTCGCGCATGCTCATTTTCATTGTTATTTAATTTAACTTTAAGAGGATAAAGTTGGCCAACTTCTTAAATAAAGGTTAACCCCTATATATTGGTGTGCAATGATCTTACACAAAAGTTAAAGTTAAATTAAATTTAAAGTTGTCTGCATAAACTAACCTTAAGATATTTGACGTCAGTGAGTTTTAAAAGATGTAAATGTCAAAATTAAAAAAATACATCTAACAACTTTTAAATAATAAGTGAAGGCTGTTTTCCTAATCAGGCTTGGCGAATTGCTGGAGAAAAGGAATGTTAAAGTAAAAGGTACTTTTGTCAGCATAGCTATAAAAAGGGTAGACCAATAACACCTACCACCTCTTAAAACCCAATAAGAAAAATAATTCATGTGTTTCATTCACATCCTCCAAATAATAAGAACTTTTTGGTGGCTAAATTAATTTTTATTATTTCATGCTTCATTTTTTTTTCGTCAATCGTCTATTTATGAGTATTAACGTATACAAAGTTATGTAGTAACAGCTCTTACATAATTTTCACAGTTTTATAACAAAACTATAGTCAAAATTTTTTTTATTTTTTTTTATATTGTACAGTAATGCAACACATTACAGACCTCAAAATCATACATTAATAGACCATTCTACAGAATAGCAACAATTACTTTATAAAACACAATTTAACAGGAAAGAAAAACGTTTATTTTAAACAGTGCTCACCAATCACTTGACTCCAACTATTAAAGGCTTTCCAGCCAAAAACCGCAGGAAAATCGCTCAAAAACACCAAAAAAGAGCAAAGAAAATCAAACACGCATGTGGCGCTTGGAAATCAAATGTGGATTAACCAGATAAGCCGTTTTATGGGATGAACATTAAATTATTATTTTTTTTAATAATGATCTCAAAATCGCTTGCCAAAAAGTAATTTTATTTGACTCGTCTTGTTTTTAAAAGTCCTGCTTCCTCAGTTGGGTTAACCATACTTGTCAAGCATAATTCCATTTTTCTGTACTTGATACGTAATAGACTATTAACAAACTTCTACATTAATTGGCGATTAATGATCTTCCCTAACTATACTGGCTCGATAAATTTAACACCCTTAATAGTTAAATAGCTATTAATAAATGATAAGTTATTCTTTTCCTGTACCTGTGCATTGTTGTTGTTTTTTATTTGAATTAAGGGGGGTTTTAAATGACTACAAATGAACAATTTGATGATTTCACTCTTTTCCAGTTAGTCGGGGTCATTCAACAACAAGCACGATTACCCTGAGATCGTGGTCTAGAATTTTTATCTGACTCACTTTATACTACAAATTAGTATTCACGCTGTTGTGGTCAGTAAATGGGGGTGAGGAATTGCAGTAAATTTTGTCGGTACATATACTGTGTTATCGGAATATAATAACAATTACGAATAAAAACATATTAACCAATATAACCTGATGTGAATAAATAGATTGATAATTTTAAAATATACATTTAATAAAGCATACGACGCTATTCGGAAACTTTTGTTGTTAAGTTGGTATCTACATCTTTTATAATATAAAACTTCGAGCATGTATTGTGACGGCCATTAAATCTTGGGCAAAAAGTTTGTCAAATTTTGACTTTTCTACCAATTTTTGTAAATCGCTCTTTTTTACCTTGTTTTACTTTTAATTACAATGAATAAAGCAAAAGGTGAAAAAAATATTTATATTTTATAAAAACTAACAAATTAATGAATTAATTAAAAATTTAATAAATTCAAACAAACTTAAATATCCTTCCGAACAAATTTAATATTATATTGCGGCCCGTTTTTTTCTAAGATGCCTCTGAAATTTTATCCTTAAGTTCGTTTACATTATGCGGCCTAAACTCATTTTCCCTTTTTTTTTTGTTAACTAGTAAGCCCCAAACATTTTCCATAATATTTAAATCCGGACTACGTGCGGGCCACGGTAAAACTGTAATACGCTGCTCTTGCATCCATTGCTGAAAGATAAAATTTCTGTCCGGAAATCAAACCAGTACAGAAGGAAGCATGATATTCTGTAGTCGATCTAAATATACCTTCCCATTGAACGTTCCTTCGATAAAATAACATACACCAAGTCATTGTGCACTCAGGCACCCCCAAACATTTACCGAAAAGCGCCCACTACTTCTGTCCTTCTGGGTATATTTTTCATCAAATCGTGTGCCTTGAGGCCTGTATACCTTAAGTAACCCATTGTAGCACGACTGAAACACTTATTCATCGGTAAATATTATATTTTCTCAAAATTGTAGAGCAAATATAATGCGTTGTTATTTATTTGCATATGTTAAAAACGGTTTTAAGGAGCCGGGTGGCAGCGCAATTCGGATATTTACCTTATTCTTTGCCGTGAGATTTAAATGGTTGGTTTCTCAAAACATTAACTAAATTATCGTCTTGTTCTTGATTCAATAGTTTGGGTCGAGCATTCAAGCCCTTCCCAAAGGAGTGTGCTTCCTGCTAATGATGAGCGAGACCGGTCTTGGTCTTGGGGCTTGGTCTTGGTCTTGCAGCAAGCCAAAAACCGGAAACCCAAAGCCGCCTTTCGCTTGCAAGACCAAGACCAAGCCGGGGTATGCAAGACCAAGACCGAAAGACCGGGGGGTGCAAGACACGCAAAACCAAGACCGACCTGCAAGACTCTTGCACTTTTGTCACTTTTTTTTTAAAATTTTAATATTTTTTTTTTATATTGAATATACAGAGGTATTTCATACAGACATGAAAAAAAATTTTCGAGATCCCAAAAAAAAGGGGGGTTTTATGAGTAACAGGTTTTTTTTAAAAAAAAAATTAAATCGATCACTTTTTTTTTAATAAAATTATCTGAAACGTTAGTTTGGGTTTTAAAATGTTTCAAAAATAATAAGATTGTGACTCAATGGTCCCACAAAACTCGATATCTCCACAACCGTTTACGACAGATAAAAACTAAAATTTTTAAAAAAGTTATAGAAGCTGAAAATTACTTACCTATTCCTAATGTTTTTAAAATTAGGTATCTAGTGATGCCACTTACTGGATCAAAAATTTCCAAAATCCAAAATCTTTATTTTGTGCCGCACTGTAAGAAGTGGCATCTTGGTTGCTCCTTTAAACTAAGATATAAATGTAAAAGTGATGGTTTAATAAAAAATATATTTGTCATTTTCTATAGGAATACTTTTTATATAAATGGATTTTAAATTTCACCTCCGGTTTTAGACGGAAAAGTCAAAACAATGCCAAAAGATAATGATGACGTCATTTTGTCAAAACCGAAAATGATATAAAAAAACCATCTCGTCGACATTGTACCTATATGACAGTTCAAGAATTTCCAGCATAATATACAGGAAAGCGATTTTTTTAAATGAATTTTTTGCTATAATTTTTCTATTTTAGGTTAAAAGCTAAAAATAAGGAAGTTTTCTTGAGTGGTGGTGGATTTTTTGGAAAATTCTGAAATAAAAAATAATTTTACATTTTACGCCCTTTTTTCTATAATTTTTGTATATTCAGTTTTTTACCATTATGAACGGTTTCGGATATATCGATCTTTGTCCACTATGGAACCACCTTTATATCAGAATGTTTATAAAGTATTTGTACAAACTTTGTACGGCAAATGTTTGTAATTTGAACATAGAAGTTTATTTGAACTGAAAAGCTTTCTAAATACCTTTTTTTTTTTTGAATTAGAAACCAATGTTTACATATCAGAATCATTTTCATGGAAATTTCACATCTGGTTGAAATTAAAAAGTATTTTTTCTGCCCTTAGGTACTCATATTGTAATTTTTATCTTCTTCAAAGAAAATTTAAATATTTCCCTCACTAAAATGGGTATAAATAAATAAACCCTACATTTAAAATATCCTTTTAATCAAATAATTTAAATGTACATGTAAGGTTAAAATTGGTATATTTTAAAATTTTAAAAAAAAATATGGTCTCCATCTTTATTTATTTGAAAGTATAAAAATATATATATTTTATTAAATATTGCTTAGTTTAAATTATTACTACCAAAAAAAGCAAGACCAGCAAGACTCTTGCAGCAAGACCAAGACCAAGACCAAGACCAGACTTGCAAGACCAAGACCAAGACCAAGACTAGTCCGGTCTTGGTCTTGGTCTTGCTTTGCCATCACTCCCTGCCATTTTTTAAGCTCTTCCGCCACATCCCTTTCTGGCCAACCTCCCTGCTCAATGTTATAAATAATTAATACAAATTAAGTTTGGCATTTTAAAAAATATTTTTAAAAGCTGACAAGGACACCTGTTTCTTTATTGGGTTTTTTTCAACAGGTATTTTTTATATTCGGTAGAAGGTGGCATAAGCCTATTTTACGAAAGGGAAAAAGAATTGCGCAAGATTTAATGCCGTTTAGGGATGAAAGAACGAACAAAGTGGGAAGATCGGGCCTCTCCTTGGACTGTAAAGGATGCATAAAAGTGGCACTACATGTTGGTCTGTTGGGAACTGCTAGGGGAGGAATTATACTGGCTAACTCTTCAGAGCAGAAGCCGTGAAAATACCTACTAGAGGCAATCTTATCAATCGGAACACTTTGTTCCTCCTATGCCAAACTCTTTGACTCCTATTTCTTAACTTTATATCTTCAAATAAAGAGGGATGCTGCTGTAGAACGGTATTTTAACGAAGAAAAATTATTTAAGGGATAAAAATATACCTTTGGAACATCGTTGCACCAAAAAGATTATGTTGAAAAATAAAAATTTTAAATTTTGTATTTACTGTTAGAAAAGTTTTCACACTACACTTGTAGGTGCCAATTGTTTAGTTATATAAGTATAGTCTTTATTATAAATATAAAATAATGCAAAACATATAATTTCATAAGTGCTCTACATTAATAAATACAATAAATAGTAAATGCAAACTGATTGACCTTGAGTCAAGTTGTTTAGATTTTACATTCTGAGAAAACCTGTAAATGATAATTTCACAACGTCTATAATATTAAAAGTAATTTATTGTATGTTAAAATTTGCTTTAGTCTAACGCCTGAAAATTTTACCCAAAGATGTCTTAGATTACAAACCCGGTCTGCACCAATGAAACATCAATACGAATTACGATTCCTCTTTCAAGGAAAAAAGAAATTAAATCCAAGAAATCGATTTCTATTTTTAGGATCACGAATCCGGATGGTCTTTAATTATTCTACTGAAAAATGGTAGTTGGAAAGCTGCACGTGTGCAACCTGTCCCCAAAAAGGGATCCAAAAATCTACCTTCTAATAAAAGACCTATATTCTTCTTTCAGTTTTTGCAAAGTAATGAAAAAATTCATTTTTTTTCCAAATCTTAAAAGTATCTGGAAAAACATAAGATCTTACATGATAGACAATATGGATTCCGTCACAGTAGATCCACAGCTGATCTGTTTTCCTTTGTCTCACACAACTGCTAAGTCAAAATTTGGAAATTAATAATTTTAGCTCATAAGGTGTAAATTTGAAATAGCGTATTTAAAATGGCATGCATAAATCGAATTTATAAAAAAAAAAAATAAACTCTCAAAAAAGGTCTCCATTTAATTTTTAGACCCATTTTCAAACTGCTGTTACTTCTTTAAAAAAACTTTTTTGAATATCTAAAAGAAGTTAAAAACCGCGTTTCTTCTATATCGCTGTTTTGCATTTAGTTTTAGTAAGATGAATATTATCATGATGTACAGGGTGATCAATAAAGTGCTGCAAAAAAACAAAAAATCGAGTGTGTCCTATTTCAGTGGTAATTTTTTTTGGTTGTTATAATATAGGTTGTTACCAGGTCATATTAATATCTCTAGGCGTTTATACCAGTTTTTGAATTGAGGACCTCTGGCTTGCGATACACTTCTAAACGTCAAATTTTGGTAATCAATTTCTATAAAAAGCTATAACTGGAAAATGGATTGACGGATTTCAACAGGTGTTTCATATTCGGAAAGCTCATTTCATTTAGATTTTTATGTCTAAGCACTTTTCGATAGGTTATATTTTATGAGTATACGGGGTCAACAAATACCAAAAACGTAGCTGATTTAGAAATCCTAAATATGGGGTAAATTATTGGACGCCAAAGGTACCATATGTGTATGTTTTGTTTTAAAAATGGCCAAGTTAAAGTTTGTGTCAATATCTCGAAACGATTTTAACCGTTAATCGATTTATGCTGTTTAAGTACCTGTCAACTTATTCAGAAAAAAATGCGTCGTATTATGGCATTAGGTCTAAATGGTAGAATTCCAACAACGTCTTAAAGTTTTAAACAATTTAAAACATAAATTAGGGTTATTTGGTGTTGTACACCATGATTTACAGGTGATCAAAAAAGTGTTTTCAAATTTATTATAGTATCCATAATTACAGGAACAATAGGTACAGAACGGCCTTGTTTGCGCAACAGGTTTTAGATTAAAATTGTTAGGCTTAAAACCCTTTTTAGTACATTTCGGTGTCCAAAAACTTAATGCACTACATTTTTTAGTTGATTTTAGCTTACAATTAGTTTTGCCATTTTTAAAGAGTCAAATTACCTCTACAAAAAACAAAAAAATGTTTACTTGATACATTGAATTTATCTATAGCAGCGACAGCGATGCGTTCCTATAGCAACGATGGAATAACGTCATTGTCATAAACCAGTGGGTAAGAAATCCTAAATTAACATTCATTTTGGATTTTAATAATAAAGACTTGCAACAACGTCTAGGAATATCGAAAAAACAATATTATTCCAATAAGTAAAACATTTTGCTATCAAAATGGCACAAATTAAGCATTTAAATTTTTGAAAGCATTTCCCCTTAATCACTCTCTATATCATAGTGTACAACACCAAATACCTAATTTATGTTTAAAAATGTTTAAAACTTTAAGACGTTGTTGGAATTCCTACCATTCAGACCTAATGCCATAATAACGATGCATTTTTGCTGAATAAGTTTTCAGGCACTTAAACAGCATAAATCGATTAACGGTAGAAATCGTTTCCCGATATTGACACAAACTTCAACTTGGCCATTTTTAAACAAAACAGACACATATGGTCTCGTTGGCGTCAATAATTTTCCCCATATTTAGGATTTCTAAATCAGCTACGTTTTTGGTATTTGTTGGCCTCGTATACTCATAAAATTAAAACCTATCAAAAAGTGCCCAGGACATAAAAATCTATATAAAATAACCTTTTCGAATATGAAACACTCGTTGAAATCCGTCAATCAATTTTCCAGATATAGCTTTTTAAAAATTGATTACCAAAATTTGACGTTTAGAAGTGTATCGCAAGCCAGGTTCCTCAATTCAAAAACTGGCATAAACGTCTAGAGATATTGATATGACCTTGGTAACAACTATATTATAACGACCAAAAAAAATTACCACTCAAATGGGACACACTCGATTTTTTTTGTATTTTTGCATCACTCTATTGATCACCCTGTATATTATGATAATATTCATCTTACTAAAACCAAATGCAATAGAGTAGAAGAAACGCGATTTTAAACTTCGTTTTAGATATTCAAAAAAGTTAATTTTTAAAAAAGTTACAGCAGTTTGAAAATGGGTCTAAAATTTAAATGGTACGATCTTTTTGTTGAGCAGTTTATGTTTTCTAGGTGTGATCCAAAAAAAAACTTTATATAAAACAATTTAACTTTTTTAAACGGTGAATGAAGATGCACCTACCAAAAAGTAATAATAGTAAATAGTACTACTCTTTGAACATATACCAGGAAGTTAAAAAAAAAGAAATGATCTGGTATTTTTAATACAATGTATGGCCCTCTATATAACTATTCTAATGATTCGGAACAATAAGATTTTACGGACAGTTAGGTACTTATACACTTTGTTTTTTGGTAACTATAGATTAAGTATAAACTCTACAATTGAAAGGTTGCAATGGTGGGAATATCAATTATATTGTGTAAAGGTAATTGTTTACTTATAAATAGAATTTATTACGCTTCAAATAGTTTCACTACTTTTTTTTCTTTTGCCGTCCACAAAATCTTAATGCCTTAGTGTAACAAGTCAAAAATAATTTGTTCTAATCAAAATTTTATCAAAGAAAAAGAATTTTTAAAAGATATTGTAGTTAAAAATAGTTATCGATTTTATAGTAGTTGTTTCTTTAATTTAAATCACCAAATTTAAGCCAAAATGAAAATAAACCTACTATAATTTTTATTTTTGCAATACATTTCTTGTTGTTCGGAAAAAAATCAAAGAATGGGTAATAAATTTATTATCTATACTGTGTTTTAAATACAAAACACCATTGAATCTTGAATAACAAAAATGAGCCCATTTATTTTTAATAAAAATTTCATCAGTGTCATTTATAAAATAACTTATGAATGTAATAAACTTTATATAGATTCAACTTTCCGCTTAAATCCTTTTACAAAAAAAAACTTTTAAAAAAGTACATACGTATTTTAAAAAAACTTTTATATTTATAAATATAAAAAACTGTGTACCATTAATATCAGTTACTTTTATATTTAATTCGCCCTGCTGATTAAATAACTATTAACTCACCGCCATTCTTATTTCTAATAATAATAAATGTACCTGTCGCAAGAAATTTATCTGTCATTTTTGACGTTACGTCATAAATTTAAGAATAACTCAAAATAAAAAAAAATAACGCAAAATTTAAACACTTTTAATTTTAATAAATGTTTAATTTTTATTTTAAACGTTATTTTATATCTTGAAAACGGTGAGCGGCTTATCACTGAAACGTTGATGACTTTTTTTTTGATTTTAAAAGATTTTTTAGGTTTCTATTTAAGGCAAGTTTGTAAGGGTTAATTGATTTTGTGGACTGTGTTAGTGTAGCAAGTACGTCAAAAAATATTTTGTAACCTATCTTACGTCTCATAACTCACGAAAAAAATTGTAACAATAAAAACATTCTGCAGCGTGTTGCTATTAATTCCTTAAGGCTTAAATAATTTCTATATTTAACTTTTAGCTTTTTTAATTTTTGTAAAAATATATCTTGCTGCAATTTCACACATTCTTTTTGGTCCACTCTGTACACTATATATTTTCACGGTATTTTGTATTTTTAATTTTATCCTTGAAGCAAAAATCCTTGCTGCTATGGTAATCAAGCTATTGAAAATATTATAAGGTGAATTTTCCCATGCATAACCATATACAGATTTTAAATGAAAAGGAAATGTTGTAACTAAACGTCCATTTCGATATTATTATAAATAAAATACCTATAGACAGGTTATTGAAAGCATATTAATAAATAAGAAATTTTTAATAAAATAAACACATTTATCAAATCCTCTCAGTCAAGTACTCGTAACCCTTTGGTCACGCATTTTGTGGGGCTTAAAAGCTTCATTGCGGGACTGTTTCAAAGATGGGGTCAAATGTGGTTTGGAACCACAAGTTTTTAACCATATATTTTTCTCATTTTTTGTAATATTTGATACTAGCAAAAAAATATTTATAAACATGTTTTATAGTTTTGTGTTGGATTCATGTTGTAATATGTTCTTGTTGGAAAATTTCTAGAGTTTGGGACCACTGCCCTTCCGGTCCCAGAGTATAGCGACTAATGATCTTTATGGACTGACTTCGGACCGCAAATTTGAGGGTCATCCGATATTGTTTTTATACTCAAAAGTACTTTAATGTCAAAAGTGTTTTTTCAAAAATAAAAGAAATCTGTAAAATTATAAAAAATTGACTTATCTTGATATTTTTTTAAATTATTCTATTTTTCAATAAAACTAAAATCTTGGACTTCCATTGTCTGTGTTTGTTAATTGATACACAACGTTTCGGTTAGTAATGTATCTTCAACCGTTTTTAAGTGATAACAATGATCGATATACAATCGAATAAATACATTTTTGGTCACAGTAAATATATATTTTCAGGGTATTGAATAATAATTGAAAAATTTTGAAAAAATATGGTATAGTCAGAACACTTCAGAGAATTTATTCCTGTTGAAAATTTAACCTAAAGTTAGTTTTTCAACAAGTTAGACAATTGTCAATTAACAAAATTGTTTCGAACTTTCGTCCTCATTGTACATAAAAAAAATCCTTTGTTTATATTAATTTTATAACTTTGACAAAAAATGAAAAATCAGGGTAATATTGTCAGAGTTATAAAATTATTATAAACAAAGCATTAACATTTTTAAAGCTTTATGGCGTGATCTTGTTAGGAATGTATACAGGGTGTTACTTAATGGTATGTCATAATTTGAAGGAGGCATTCCTGTCCCAAATCGAAAAGTTCATATAAACGTGGGCCCTAAAATTTCTTAGTTACTAAGATACAGGGTGTTAAAGTTTTAATTTTGCTTTCGTTTTTCTTAATTATTCTTTAACTAAATGACCTAGCGGTACAAATTGGGATCTGGGGTTTTCTGAGGCGAGAAATTTAAATTCGTCCACGCTTTTGATGTTGCTAGTGAGGCGCCACTACGGCCTACCTCACTTGTTTTAGATGTCGTAACTTTTTTAAATTTAGAATATTGACCTGTTTATTAAAGAATAAGTTACTATAAATCCATCTGCATCAAAAAGTATACTTTATTTAAGTCTCTAGGAGCAGCGGTTCTCGAGATAAACACATTTAAAAATCCCACAATTTTTTATGGAACTGAATTTTGGCCAATTGCTTTCAAACTTTGCATAGTGATAATTCTTAACACGATGATCAAGGTCTTTCAGGGCCAAAAGCCGAAAACGCCTCCAACCCCCTAAAATCACCCTCAAAGGTCCCCAATTCCCCAGTGACTTTTGAGGGTGATTTTGGTTGGAAAGTTTTATGCCTAAACTTGTCACCGTATTAAGAATACCAGTATGCAAAGTTTGAAAACAATTGGCAAAATTTTATATAAAATTTGGGATCATTTAAATGTGCTCGAGAACATCTTTACTAAATAAAGTATACATTTTGATGCGGATGTTTATAGTAACTTATTTTTAAAAAACAGGTCAATATTTAAGCTTAAAAGTTGCTATCTAAACAAGTGAGGGAAATAATGGCCCTTGTTAGCTGTCAAAACGTGGACGAATAAATTTTTAAATGCGAATCCCCAATTTTAGTCGTCATTTGTTTTAAAGAATAATTAAAAAAACGAACTAAACAGCACCCTTTTACTCTTATAACTAAGCTTAATGGAGCCCGATTATGGTTTTCGACTTAAAATCGTGGAATGCCTCCTTCAATTATGACATGCTTTAGCACCCGATAAAGAGCTCTAAGATGCAAAAAAATTATGAGACAATTATTTAAACATTTTTTTTATGTACAATGAAGAAAAAGTTCGAAATAATTTTGTTGATTAACAATTATTGTCTAGCTTGTTGCAAAATTAAATTTAGGTAAAATTTTTAACGAAAATAAATTCTTTGAAATGTTCTGAATACACCATAACTTTTTTAAAATGTCTCAATTAATATTTAATACCCTAAAAGAATTATTTAGTGTAACGAACTTGGTTTTGACGCCAAGTGCGCAAACAAAAATGTCGGGAGGAGAACCATTTTTAGCGTTAAATTAAAATTATAAATAATGGAGATGGAGGAGAGACTTTTTTATGGAAAATTTCTTCCTCTTCAAGGATCATTTTTGCAAATTATCATCAAAAATTGAAATAACTTTTTTTAAAATTTTTTGTTAATAACAATTGCAATTTTTATTGGCAGAAAAAATCCTCAAAACGCCTTTCTCAGATTTGCATTCTACGTCGAAAGGGCTATCGCTCATATTTTTCGAAACATTTTAACTATTTTTTGCAGGAAACACATTTTTCGACTAGACTAGTTAGGTTTTTATTTAATAATATCAATACTGTTGCAAAAAGATGTGTATTTCATAAAATTTTCTAGAGAAACAACATACGGTTTAAATTAAAACTTATTTACGTTCAATTAACTTTAAGAATGTATATGTTCGTTATTGCTGATTGCCTAACCTCTAACAGGTTTTAGTATGTTAATTATGTTTACAAAATACTGGGTGTTTTGTCTTAATATTGGTACTGCGTATTTATAAGCTTATGTAAGCATATCTTGGTTGTGCTTAATTGTCTGTTGATTCTTTTTAATTTATAGTACCACCTGTCTGAATGAAGTGAGCAAGTAGGCACTAGTGACTGGTTATATATAAATATATATGTATATATATATATATATATATATATATATATATATATATATATATATATATATATATATATCCCTGTATTTATTATCGAATTATAACAAAAAGCCAAAAGTCCAGTAAATTCACCAAAAACTAAAAATCTTTTAAAAAATGTAGCAATTAGTCTAGTTAACAAGTTCGAAAACGTGGTAATTCGAGATAGAGCATCTAGAAATAAGAAATACAGCTCATTCGATCCGGAAATAGCCAGAAAAGTGTATCGGAAGGATTTTTTAGCAGGCAAAAAATTGCAAAAATTATTGATAAATTAAGTTGCAAAAAGAGGGTTTTTGATTTTTGTCTTAAAGAAAAGGAAATTTTAAATAAAAAGTCCAAACTTCCGAGTTTTATCTCCATTATTTATAATTCTAATTAAACTCTAAAATAGGGCTCCGCGCGATATCCACAAAAAATAACTTTTTTTAAAGTATTTAATATTATTTAAAAAATGTGAAAAAAATTATGGTTTATTCTATATACCTGAATGAATAAATTCTCGTTAGAAACAAGTTTTAAAGTTTTTTTTTCGACAAGTAAGGTTATTATTAATTAAACATTTTTTCCTTCCTCCGTTTTAATTAAAAACAATAAAAAGTGAAAAGAAAAGGATTTTCATTTTTTGTTAATTTAAAAAATAATAATATAAAAGTACTTTTTAAAAACTGTTAGAAAAAATAAAAAAGAAATAGCATTTTTGCCATTTCATTCCATTGTATATTTATTTTTATTAATGTTAAGTAATGTCAAGGTATTATTCAAGTAAAAGTAGTAAAATGCTACTTGCAAAAATGTTGATTTTTTGGAATTTTCCTAAATTCAAATTTTTTTCAGTAAGTTCGGAATCAGATTAAGAAGTAAATTTGGAGCAAGATTTTTATTTATTATTTCACGTTAAGAGGCCAAAAAAATGACTGTTTGCTCTTGTTCGACCTTATGTTTTTGCATTCTTGAGACGCCCTGTATGATAAAAATCTATTTTTTCATTGTAGTTCATATTTTTTTGACAAGCAGAATTTTTTTTTATCAAGAATAACTTTTTTTCATATCTTTTAAGTTTTGATTCATTTGTCCCTTGTTTAAACCCCAAACGCAAACATACTATTTTTATATATATATATATATATATATATATATATATATATATATATATATATATATATATATATATATATATATATATATATATATATATATATATATATATATATATACCAGGGTGTTTTTTTTGAAAAATTTTGACGTTCCAACCAGGTGCCAAAAAATTTTTTTAAAAAATTTTTGGAACACTGTGTATTTTTTTAATATTTAGGGGACCTCTTAGTCAATTTTCTCTCTTTTTTAAACCCGGGTTTAGTTTTTGAGAAAAAAAAAAAATATAAAAATTTTTTGCACCATTGATTTAAAAATGAATAAAAAAACCCATAATATAATTGTTGAAAAATCATTTGCATGTATTTTAATAGTAATACCTTTTAATAAAAATGATAGGTGGCTATGAAAAACAATTTATTGACATTAGAGTTTTCAATAACGTTTAAATTTTTACCTAGAAATTGGTTGAAGTTACATAAATGTTAGCCGAAAGTATTAAAATTAAAAAATTATTTAACATTTAAAGGTTTTTTTTTTAAAATTTAAATTTTTTTTCAATTAATAAATAATAATTATTACCGAATTTTTATAATATGTCAAACTAAGATTTTTAAGTTAAATAAACTCCAATGTCAATAAATTGTTTTTCATAGCCACCTATCATTTTTATTCAATGTTATTGCTATTAAAATAGATGCGAAATGAGTTTTCAACGAATAACTTTTAATTTTCAGGAATTTGATAGGGTTATAATTAGAAAAATGTTTTTTTTTAATTCTACATCTAACGACCCAAAAAATATACAGGGGCTCGTATTTAAAATAAGTAAAATAAAGTGCTTTCAAATTTGAAGAGTTTGACACAAAATTTTTGACACCCTGTACAGTTCGAATTAACCAAACATGACATGAGCGACTGATATAACCCTACTTAATAATTTCCTTGTTTAATTCTATTAATCAAACCCTATGGGTATTTTTATTCATTTAAATACAATGGTGCAAAACAGTTTTTTTTTATATTTTATTTTTTTCTCTGAAATTACGGGAACCGATGTTGACAAAATTTTAGAGGAAGATAGTTGACTACAAGAGGTACCTAAATATATAAAAAATACACACTGTTCCATTTAAAAAATGCACCATCGTGAGGTCACACTTTTTGCGACACCCTGTATATCCAAAATTATTTTTCTGAAATGCACCCTGGGTTTAAAAGGTGTAACGTCTACAAAATATGAAAATTTTACAGTGAATAAATGAGCTACATAAGACGGAGGTGAGCTGAGGACCTTATATATATATATATATATATATATATATATATATATTTTTATATATATATATATATATATATATATATATATATATATATATATATAAAAAAAAAAAAAAAAAAAAAAAAAAAAAAAAAAAAAAAAAAAATTTTTTTTTTTTTTTTTTTTTTTTTTTTTTTTTATATATACATATATAAGGTGTTTCAAATTGACCTCACCATTGGGATCTCAGAAACGGTAAGAGATACAAGAAAATTTAAATCGGGGCAAAGTTGCGTTAAGGGAAGCCCAATAATACACCGTCGAAAAATTGAAGTTATCTCTTGTACTTTTGGAAATATGGCGAAAAAAATGAAATTTGCGATTTTTGTTTTAATTTTTTACGAGTTTATTTCAACAGGTTAAAAAAATCTAAAAATATTTTCTTATTGGAACTTTTTTAACTTCGTCTATTGGCGGAGTAAAAAATTTTTACGACGTTTCATTTTCGCTAAACCATCATCCACTTTATTTTTTAATAAAGGTGGAGAGGTTGTAATTATTTTTGTTAATTAACAGTAGCCCTACTTGTTAAAAAAAGAACTCTAAAACTTGATTTAAAGAGACAGACATGAACATTAAATGATAATTACGCCAAAAAAGTTTTTTTTTTCAAAAAATAATATAATAAATAGGCAAAAAAGAGATTAAGAGTGCTTTTGATTTAAAGCAATTTTAATCCATTATAGCCTATTGCAGAATATTGAAATAATAACAACAACAAAGTTAACCATATACCTAAGAGTATTTAATTGGCCTTAATTGTTAAATTTAGGTGTACCTCATAATTTTAATTGGTTAATTAAGTTTAATCTTAATTTATGGCAGGTCATGCACCCAAAAGTGAAAATAAAGATGTCAAGTAAAAGGTGAAAACTTGTGTAAACAGTTAAAGAAATTTATGTAAGACATCCATAGAATAGAACAACTTTACTGACCTTATATAGTGAAAAGTTTACTTGAGTTTGATGTCTAATAATGATAAGGTTTTGATGATTTTTAGTTCTAGTTAGTATTTTTTTTTCTATATTTCACATATTTTTTGAGTATTTTTAAAAATGAAAAATTATTAAAATATAAATCATTACTTTTCTTTTTCTTAAGAAGGGAAAAAATAGATTTTGAATTTTTGACCCCTATCACCCTTTCAAAAGTTATGAAAAAATTAATGAAGCTAGATCTACTATAGACACATCACATTTTTTTTCATTATAACTTGAGTAAATAGGCTTTGTTAAAAAAACAGTAAACATTTTTAAGGCCAAAAAACAGAATTTTTCCTCCAAAAAATGTATGCTTTATTCGCGCTTCGAATCCCTTTAATTTGGCGCAAACAAAAATTAAAAAATCGTTTAATGCGACTGAAATATTCGAAAAATCCTCATGATCCAATAAAACATTTCAGGAACAAGCACTTCTTATTATTTTTAACAAGCCTATCTGGGTGATATTTTAAAAAGTAAAAAAGCCAATTACCCCTTTCCCCCCTTTTTATGCGCAAAGGCCCTTAAAATTATTATTTTTAATGCATTTTTTACTGTTATTACAAGGTTCTTAGAGTTATATACGTATGATGTGACTTAATAATAAGTTAGGGAACTGTAATATTCTATTTTCGATCACGTCACCTGTTACCTTAACTATAAAATAATTTGATGATTCATTTTAATGAACATAATAATTCCAACCCACGTGTGTCTATTGGACAATTTTGTGGTCACCTACTTGTAACGAAAATAATATTGCTAGATATGTTATTGTTTAAAAACCGAAACAAGTACATAATGTGCGTGTTATGATACTAATTTGACAAGAATAACTTTTAAAGAAGTTCTGCAATGTGTTTTCGATATTTAGTAACCTAAAAATTGAAAGCATTTGTAAGGCCAAAGCGTCAGTTTTAAATCGAAAAAAGAAAGTCAAATAACGCAAAAAACTTGGACCAATACAATGTATAATAATGCCAAAACTACGAATGCTACAAATTATTTTGAAAAATCAATCTCCTCTACAACACTACAGTTTCCACTTTTATAAGGAAGCTAGTAAAAAGTCCAGGAAATAGATTTAATAAACAGCGGCGTAGCTACGTAGCCAAGGGCCCTGGGGAAAATAGGTAACTGGAACCCTCTCTATACTGGTTAAAATATAAATACTTTAAAGGTACAGAAATACCAAAAAATACTTAATTTTAAGCACTTTATTATCAGCTGTAGTGCAGTGTTGTGCAGTCAAGGAAGTTTAAAGGTGTATGGAAGCCCAATGCTATGGCCCATTTGATCAAAAAATGTCCAGCCCAGTATGAAATTAACTGTCAGAGGTGGCCCCGCCGATTCTGCGCATTAAAAAAATTCCACGAAATAATTTAATGTGTTGCCTACTTACACACTGATAAATCAGTGTATATTTAGGCAACACATTATACTTTTATGAGAGCCAGAGTACCGTTTTTGGTGAAACTATCTCATCATTCGTCATTTTCGTTGTGGTTTGTGCCCTTTGCGCCGTATTAGTTTCGATTGTTTTGCTTTGTCTGAGTACCTATATTTTGTGGTTGCAGAAGTTTTTTGGATTGATAAAAACCTTATTTTAGTGATTAGTGATTATTAAATTGTGACTATAATTTTATGTTTATTGTTTGTTACTTATAATATCGTAACAAAATGATTAGAGGTTGTATGGTTTTGTCTTGCAAATCCAAGAGTAACATACCCGGCATTCTTTACTTTAGGTAAGTATTTCTTATATTTAAATTAGGTGCTTCTTATGAGAAGAAACGTTAGGTAACCAAATAAATAATATATCAATTATGAATAATAGAATAATTAAAATTTCATAGGAAATAGCAGTGAGAAAAGTAAGGCAATCTTAACTATCTTTTAGATGATTTCCACAATGTTTGTGTATTTCTGTGGATTATTAGGTTTACATTTGGGTACTTTTACTTCATTTAATAATTTAGTACATTCTTTTAAAGGATCAAAATTATTAATTACTGGGCAGACCAGGCAAATTTTAATATAAACAGGTCCCTCTAATTGAATAAAAAGAAGTACAATTTTATGTTAAAGTTCCTTTTTGTTTTTTTTGATTTGTTTAAAAGAAATTGATTTTTTACTTTAAAAAGAGACACATATTATTT